>PVJD01006810.1:0-92905 GCA_004026545.1 Mormoops blainvillei
TCATTCGCCTCAGTAATGTCCTCCTACTTCAGAGACCCAGAGAAAGAGTAGGTGAAGGAAATGACTTACTCACTTAACAGATATCCGCTGGGTGCCTACTGTGTGCCGTGGAACCTGCCGCTCAGATCAGGGGGTTTGTAGAGATGGCAGGGCATTGGAGGGACCTTGCATAGTTTAGCAGGGGACAAACAAGGCAAAAGTATAAGCTAAACTTCACTGGGCTGGACCTCTGGGTTCCACACAGAGACCAAATGCCTAACTCAGCTCCCTCACTTGAGTGGGATCAATTCATATATTTTATTTTTCTTGCCTAGTTATATATCATTTTAAACAAGTAAGACCAGCTCATTGAAGAAGACAAAGCTATTAGAGAAAAGGGACAGAAGGAGAAATGGTGTCTCCCTGCGATCCTACGACATAGAGTTGGCTGCTTTAATAGTCTGGTAAATTTCCTTTCAGCCTCTTTTTACCTTTGGCTTACCCTTAAAATGTAAACTTAGCCTTGGAACCGGTGGTAAACTTGAACACGGCAGAAACTTTTCCTGAGCAGTTTCCGTGTTCCATGAATCCATTGTTTCCGTGACGGGGAATGAATCCGGGATGAAATGTTGAAAGCTTCACCCAGGTGTCACTGTACAGAGAACCGTCAAACCCTTCCTGTAGTTGGCGGGTCCGTCATCTGGGCTTGCTGAGGTCGTCCTTCTCCTCCATCTTCAGGTGAACCAGAGTGGTGCCTCTCGGTCTCACTGGTCTTCTGCTTCTTGACGCATCCGTGGATTGAATGGGGCGCACACCATTGACCCTTGACAAGGCAGGCACTGAGGGTGCCGACCCCCTGAGCACTCAGAAATCCATGTATAACTTTTGACTCCACCAAAACTTAACTTCTAATAGCCTACTGTTGACCAGAAGCCTTACTGGTAACATAAACAGTCAATTAACACATATTTTGTATGCTTTATGTATTATATATGATATTATGATAAAGTGAGCTAGAGAAAAGAAACTGTGATTAAGGAGAATACACTTACAGTGTTTATTGAAAAAAATTCATGTCTGTGTGGACCCACGCAGTTCAAACCTGTGTTGTTCAAAGGTCAACTGTATTTAATTAATTAGAAAAACAACAGTTTGGGTGTGCGGTTTGTTTATTCCTGTCTGGAGTCTGAGTTCCTGGATTCAGTTCACAGCTCTCAGAGTTATTAAAACTTCCTAAGACTCAGTTTTCACGTAGGCAGAGCTAGCTTTCTTGCATTCCTTATTAGCTCTCCTTGTTGGGAGCTTCCTGTTCCAATGTCCGGGAGGCTGTGGCATCCATTACCCCACCGGGGTGCCAAGATTAGAGACACATTCTTGAGTGTTTAGGTGGAGAATCTTCGGTGCCTACTCACACGTGCGGTTCAACGTGGGAGCAGACCGTGCCTGCCTTCATCTCTGGGAAGGGAGAACATTCCATTGCAACAGTTTTCTTCTAGAGTTTCTTCTCTCCCTGGGGCTGAGTGAGCGTCAGGTGTTTGAACACCGTGGAGGGTCGTGACAGCATCTGTGACGATGGCTTCTGGGAAAAGCAGTGCTGCCCCCACAAGTACCTGCTCCAGCAGATACGGTCAAGTGTTATTAGCCGGGAATGTAGCCCACAGTCCTTTACTGGACACTTTTGCATTATCTGGAGAGTCTCCAAGTGTTTTTTTTTTTTTTTTTTTTGCTCTCATGGGGTGCCTTAGTTTATGCAAATAATGAATGTGGAGGGCAGCCTATAGGGTGAGACTGGCAGGAGGGCAACTCTCCTTGGCACCAGCAAGCTGGAGCCACAAGGCATCTTGGGGTCAGTCTTGCCTATGCCCCCCATTTTCAAGAGAATATCTAAATTCAGCTTTTTATGGGAATCTAATATTAAATGTTGGCTCTGTTTTAAACAACATATTTTAGTGGATCCAACAGAGTGTACGTGTGGGTTACTCGCCGGATTAAGATTATCTAGAAATTCCTTTTTGATCTTTACAGTTGAGGATTCTGTAGCCCCATCACTCCCATCTTGTCCTCCATGCAGATCTCCAGGGGTTAACACATTCCCCTCCTGGACCCGTCACAATCTGTGCTCCCCAACCCCGTCCCCCATTGAATGAATCCACTTTGTTGTCATTTGACTTTTGAAAATGTGAGACCAAGGGAACCCAGTGTTATAGATACTGTGCAGTGATGTTGCAAATTAAAATACAACAGCAGTAAAGGAGGGTTATGATTTATGTTGCTGCTGCAAGAACCACCTATGGTTTGATGATGTGTGTACTGTCCAAGTGAGATTGTGTCGGGGCCTTATTTAATCCCCACACTGCACAGCGAGCCAGGTGTGGTGACCGCCACTTCCCTGAAACTCTGTGAGGTTTCATCACTGGCTCAAGAATGCTGTGCTGGGAAGGGATGGAGTCCCATTCACTTCCTTGTCCATGTCTTGGCCTTCAGAATGGGTTGGGCTTCGCCACCAGTTCATGGAGGTAGCATTTCCCTTTACTCTAGACCATCGCCAGTACCTCCCTGGAACACGCCTTGCACAGTCGCTTTTCTTGATGATGATGTTTGGTCGGCTTTTTTCCAGTGGGGAGAGCTAGCCTAGTGGGTTTTCCAGCCACGTAATGAGCCTTTTCAAACCCGAATTTTCATGACAAAGTTAATTTTGTTAAAAATACAAAAGAAAGGCAAATATTTACTAATTTTTACTTTATTTAAATGTAATGCACAGAGGCATATTTTTAGAAATGATAAATTGTTTCCTTCACAAGGAGATCTTGGGGAGAAGGAAATGTACCACATTTAAAAATTATATACTAGTCTATGCACCAGTCAAACACTTATTATTAGTAATTACATTGGTAATACATGTAATTGCATGAGAAAACAATTAAAGCCAACTGCATTCTAGGCAAACATGAATCAAGATTTTTTTCCTTTTCCCTGCTTACTTTGCGGCATTAGTTTGTCTTGCAGACGTAAAAATACAACACAGACATTAAAAAAAAAAAATCCCTGCCCTACCTCAGGCACTTTAAAGATTTCTCAAGCAGATGATCCTGATGTTTTGCGGTGTCGGAGGTGAGAGTGAAACCCATCTGCTTCTTCACTTTTGCTGCCTTATTTTGGGGGGCCCATAAAAAAGGTAGCAGACAGTACATTTTCGCAGCATACTAACTTTACACGTCCGCTGCACCTGAGTGGCTCAGCTATGGGTAATTTCTTCCAGAAAAAACCAACCCACACATTCTTTATTCCTTCTGCAAAAATAGCTAGTCTGTTTGTGATCCATTGGCTGGGAATGTACATTCTTTTAAGAAACTCAGGGGTTATGTGGAACATAATTTAAGCCTCTGATCTCAGGGGGGATTACTCATTGAACTGCTGGTGCATCAGACGGTCATAAAGTGCCTGCTGTGCGCGTCAGTCGCTGTGCTGGGTGCTGGGCTTTTGGAGATGAAATATCCATTTCCCGTTCTGTGTAGATGCAGTCTGGTCTGGTGGGTGAAAGGCACGTAAACAAATATGACGTGGTATGGACCGTGCTGAGAGCCACGTGACAGTACGGTCCACGTGACTCTGGAGAAGGAGAGTCCAGGAGGGCGATGGGATTGGCAGGAATGGATAAAAATCATTGGGCTGCATACCTCTTGCCCCAGGGTGGGGCAGAGGGTTGGAGAGAATGCATTCCGGGTGGGGGTGACCCCTGTGCCAGGGCGGGGAGGTGAGGATGGTGGAGGTGCCCTCTATCTGCCGGCTCTGTAGAGGTGAGAGTGAAGGCTGGCTGTGAGGGCGTGGCAGGAGATGAGGTTAACCACGGAGGTGACGCCGCACCAACCAGTCCGGGCGTGTGCAAATGTCAGTGGCCCGCCTTTAGGTCCCATTCATGAACTTGGATCATGTCCTCTGTGCAGCTGCCACAGATAGAGCCCTTGCTTTGCTCAAGGAGACCCTCCGTGGATTTAAACTCTTGTCTTGGGTTATGGAGTTATTCATGGTGTCTAATCCCACTGGAGGGATCTAGGTGGGCCCAGTGATGTGTGTACTTATTGCTGAGTGTGAGTGCTGAGTTCCGTGGTCTGGTTTTGGCTTTGACCAGCTCCTCTCCCCCCACCCCCCACCCCCCTCTTGCTCTCCCTCTCTCTCTCTCTCTCTCTCTCTCTTTTTCTTAGAGAGAGAGGAAGGGAGGGAGAAAGAGAGGGAGAGAAGCATCGACGTGAGAGAGAAGCACCAGTTGGTTGCCTCTCATACATGCCCCAATCGGGGTCTGAACCTAGAACCTAGGCCCGTGCCCTGACCGGGAATCACACTAGCAACCTTTTGCGGGATGAGGCCCAGCCCACGGAGCCACACCGCTCAGGGCCAGATTCTCCTTTCGTCTGCAGGCTCCTCCGGAGGTCAGTCCGCGGACAGGCCGAAGGGTACTGCTTTTCTGGGGGGTGCACATTGCAGACAGCTAGCCGTTTTGGGCTCTGCAGGCACATGTGGGAAAGGAAGACCTAGGAGTATACCGGGAAATACAATGCAAAGTTGCTTTGCTCCCCGCTCCTCCTGTCTTCTTCCACTTTTCATCAAATTCTCCTATATAGACTTAAAATGTTAGCAAACACGAGACTGTGGGCTGCATTATTGAATCCTACCTCTGTTGGACAGAATATAAATATCACTTAATTCCTTCGTGTGTTCAGCAAACATTTATGGAGCACCAAGCTCCGTGCACAGGGTTCCGCCTCTGTTGCTCAGGAGTCCCCGGTCTCATGGGGACAGTCGAACGAATTGTTGAGGGATTTGTGTCTGAGAGATGTGGGGGATGATATGATGATGACAATGACAATGGCAGAGCTGGCATTTATTGAGTTTCTAGTTTGCAACAAGGTTTATCTTCATGCCCCTTCTGTGAGGGGGGTGCGCTTGCCTCTCACTTTCCTGGTGAGGAAGTGGGGACACTGGAGTTCGGGGGGGCAGTGGAGGAACCAGAAATCAGACCCAGGGTAGTTATTAAGCCCCCAGCTGGTGGGCACAGAGGAGATGTGGTCAGTTTCATCGGGGGGCCCCAGGAAAGATTTCCCGGAGCTGGTGCCTCATCAGTGGGTTCTGAAGGCGGAGAAGTGTCAAGAGTGGTGGCGACCTCGGGCAGAGCGTGCTTAGCTCGTGCAAAGCCGGGATAAACATTTCCAGTGGAAGGCAATGGGGAGTGCGACTGGAGTCCGAGAGGTTCTGCTGGTTCGCTCTGGGTGCTGGCCAAGGATGAGCCAAGGATGCTCCGTCTTCCGGTTCGGGGACTGCGGGTGATGTGGGAACACAATCCGCTCCTGCTGACCGCTGAGTGCGTCCCCGGGATGTGCTCAGAATCAGCACGGCAGGTCCAGGAGGGTTTGTGGATGCCTCTGCCACTTGAGGGCCCTCGTGAAGAAACAGAACACAACATTTTAAATACATAATCAGGTGCTGGACCTTGAAAGGGATGTGTGCAATTGAGGGGGCCTTAACACGTGAGCTTTGTTAGCATCATGCTTCATCCAGCCCTGGACAGTCTGTTTCATGGACATCACACCTATGTCTGCACCAGTTCAGGAAAACAGTGGTTCATGGTTTGTTTTTGTTTTTTTTTTGAGAGGCCAAAACTGAGGAGTCTTCATTTTGTTATGATATCCGCCCCCCTCGCAGGTTTGGAGGGTGACCTTATAACAGTCTTATTTCCAGGAGGTGTCCCGGGATTGGCTAACTGGTTACTCTGGACACAGGATCATCTTATGCACTCACAGATGGCCTCCTTGTACATGTATTTTTTTTTTTTTCACTGCAGCGAATCCAGAGATGGTTGATATTCAGAACATAATTCACAGAGTGTTAGTGCCTTGCTAAATTTCAGTTTGTGTGTCTTTCGTCAAATATTTGGCTTAGCTGGGGCTGGTTGGCATATTGTGTTAGCTCAAAGTGATTTATTGTCTCAGTGTCATCCATTCAATACAGAGAGGTAATATTTAGTGTGTCAGCAGGGATTATGTTGTAATCTCAAGAAAAATATAGAACTGGGTAGAGGAAAAAAATCCAGGGAGAAGAACCAAGCAATTATTAAAATAGACTTTTCTAATATATGTTCTTTTGCTGAGAGTTACATCCACAACTTCATTTCTCATCAAAAAGTCTCAAAGAGCCAATTTTCAGAAGTTCTTATCCCTCCTTGCAGCTGAATATTTGGGAGTATTTTAAAGTGATATCATAAAATAGATTGAAAATGAAGTCCTATAAATGATCTTTAATCAACAGGCTCTGTTGCTTTATGAAACAGAAAACAGTGAACAAAAGACTGTGATTTTAATTCAAGGCAAGAGAGCTATTTATTTGAAGTATTTCTACAGAATGGCAAAAGTAATTTATTCCGTCATAATTAGACACACTGCTAAATGGACGATGGCGGAGAGAGTGGCCCTTGCCTCCATGGGGTGGGGGAGGCTCTTCTGTGTGACTCTCTGCGATCTGGCCACAGATCCTGGTGCCAGAAATTAATCTGCGAACCAGGGTAGAATCAGAGAATAACGGATGCCGAAACTGTTCATGTCTCCCTTTTTCATCCTGAAAATGGGTTTCGCTTCCCTCTGTCTTGATAAGAAACTCCTGCAGCAAGTATTTAGATTGGGAAATTGCTTGGGTATGAGATGGAGGAGACCTGGCTTAACAGTAGGTTAATGGAAAAAATTCTTGAGGTGAAAAAAATCTCAATGGGAATTATACGTGCATCTATAGTGAACTGTGGCAACTTAAAGAAAACTATGTTATCTGGGGCTGCATTAATAGAAGAATAGGGAACAGACCATTCAAGGTGATCATAGATGGCAATCCTTGCTTTCTTTCAACACGTATTTATAGAGGGCTTCTTTTTTTTAAAAACATCAGCGTGTGGTTGCGTCTCGCGCGCCCCCTACTGGGGACATGCTCACAACCCATGCATGTGCCATGACTGGGGAATTGAACCAGCAACCCTTTGGTTTGCAGGCTGACACTCAATCCACTGAGCTACTCCAGCCAGGGCTATGGAGGGCTTCTTGTGTGTCATGGCTGAGGAGACACTGGTGGGCAACATAGGCACGTTTCCTTGGACATCAGAGACTTTGGAAGGAGGAAGATAAATGGAAAGTTAATTACAAAACAGCAGGAGAAACCATGAGAGGAGAAGCCCAGCATCACAGGTAGAAGCCAGCGGTAGGGCTGAGGCCGAGGAAACAGCCTTTGTATTGGTCCAGAGGTGAGCCGGCATGACCCTTTTGGGGAACAAAATATTCAGTGTGGCTGGAGCATAGAGGTGGAGGCTACTGTAGAGTAAGAGGTGAGCAGGCAAATCCTGCAGAGAAATACAGATCATGGGGGTAAGTTATGACTGTTTCCCCAAGGCAGTGGGAGCCACTGATGAGTTTTAAGCAGTGGATCAACTTTCACTTTTATGCCAGTAAAATGGGTGGAGGGGGCAAGATGGCAGAATGGAGATGAGTTAGGGAGCATCTTTGAGACAAATAATGATGGCCTCAACCGGAGTCATGGCAGTGGGGATGGAGGGGATTAGGGGGATGGACTTGAGAACCAGTTAGGAGGAGAATTCAATGGATGATTATCCGGCTGTTCCAGGGCAGAGAGTTGGCTTCATGCCTGGTTGGGAACTGGGTAGTACCCATCTTCCAATGCCTAGGGACAAAGCCACAAGTTCAGGTTTGTGTGCATTCAGAGTATGCGTGCCCATGGGTATTTTAGTGGCGGTGTCTGGGAAGCAGCTGAGTATATGAGTGTGAAATCTGGAGAAAGGCTAGAATTTTAGATCTTTGAGCTATGGGCACACCGATGGTCGTTGAATCTTGGGGGTGATGGCAGCAGCACAGCGGGAAGAACCAAGGGTTGTAACACCCACTTGCTTGCACTGGAGATGTTGTACGCCCTCCTGTATCCTTGCTCTGTGTAGCTGCGGGTGGCAGAACCAGGCCCCCAAATTGCAGCAGACAGGGTATCACTTGGTAGTAGGTTGGACTTTCACATGACTCCAAATGCCTGCACATGCGTGGGTTTATTAAAGGTAGTGAGTTTCCTGCTGCCAGATGTATTCAGACGAACCCCACAACCACTTGCCCACAATTCTATAGAAGGCATTCGTGCAGTAGGTGCGGTTATTGCTTGAGAGACTTCTAGATACCGCACTGGTTTGACTGCTCCAGTCAGTCAGATTGCCTTTTTGGATGGAGGTGCCTACATCCAGATCCTTACGTTCCGTCGGCTACCTGTCTGCCTCCTTTTGGGATCACTTTCTTCTCAGGCGTAGGTTCCATAGTCATCACAGCTGCAGTTCTCCTTTCTGGAACCCTAGTTCCCTTCCGCCTTTGTGTCTACATGGAGCCCAGCACCTGGACAAATTCAGTTCTTTTTCCTCTTCTCCTTTTTGTCAGGGGGCTGGGTGCTGCTGGCCTCTAGAAATGCACACTCGCCCTCAGCTGGACCTACGGGTTGGCTCTCTGATGTTTCCCGGGGCCTGGGCAGCCTTTCCCAGTCTCTTCTGTAGTCTGCCCTGTCTTTCTCCGTGCCTGGCAGACTCCCCCACTACACATCTTTTCCCTTTGCTGATTTGCTTTGTATCCTCTCACTGTAATAAATCCTAGCTGTGAGTATGAGTATAAGCTGAGTGCTCTGAATCCTTTGCCAAACCATTGACAGTCATGGCTTGTTTTGGGGCTCTCCTGAGACACGTTCCCACCAGCATGTATATATGTTTAACTAATCCATGTTAGCAATGAGAAAACAAACAAACAAGCGAAGCCTTACCTCTCCCTTGATCCGAGTGAGGTCTTTCCCCAGCCACTGCCCAATGGCCTTCAATGCCATTGACCAGTCACTCCTCTCCCTCTGGCTTCTTTGGCACTGGGGACCCCGGCAGCTCCTTTGCAGCCTCTTCTGTGGGCTTGTTCTCTTGGTTGACTGGGGTTCTGCCTCAGTTAACTTCTCCCTGTGGTTTGAACATGCCAGTGCTTCTGGGTGGGCGGAGGGGGAGACATTGCCAGCTAAGTGCCCGGTTCCCACCGTGGAAGGCAGACCAGACTCTGGGGAGAGGAGGAGCCTCCACGAAGTGTCCCCAGGATTCTGGGCCAGATTTTACCCCTCGATTGAGAGCTGTTACTCTATGTGACCTCAACCATACCCAGTTAATTTATGTGACAGCCCCTTACCCAAATCTGCACCTCCAACTGTAGCTCCTGTTCTTGAGATTTGGCCCCAAGCCAGAACTGGTCCTGTCTGCTTTTCTCCATCCCCGTCATTGTCACCTTTGACCAGGCTAGCATCTCTCAGACCACCCCACCCCTCAGCTCCCCATGCCCCCACAGTGGCCTTTCTGCATCAGTGTAAGCACGTCGCCCCCTCTGCAAAACTCCTGAGTGTCTCCTTGGTGCTCTCATGCTGAGCTTGGCATTTGGTGGGCACTTGGCGTGTTTTTGTCAAATGAATGAGTGGATGCATGAATGTGTAAGTGTTAGATTTTATTCAAGAGCTGAATTAGCAACCCCACGAGCCCTTTAGGCAGATAAAGAGCTAGAGCTGAGATTTAGAGCCAGTGAGCTGTCGAATTTATATTTGCTTTTTAAAAAAATTTTTGTTGTATTTTTCCACTGCCATTTATCCCCCATATACCCTCTTCTACCTCCACCCACACTCCTCCCACCCCCGCAGCCACCACACTGTTGTCCATGCCCGTGAGTCCTTTTTCTTTTTTGCTCAATCCCTCCACCTCTAACCCCCTCCCCGCATCCTGAGCCGTCATCCTGCTCTGTATCTATGGGCCTGTCTCTGTTTCGCTTGTTCGTTCAGTTTGTTCATTAGATTCCACATATGAATGAACACATATTATATTTATTTTTCTCCGACTGGCTTCTTTCACTTAGCATAAAGTTCTCCAGGTCCATCCATACGCTGTCCCAAAGGGTAAAATCTTCTCCTTTTTTACAGCTAAGTAGTATTCCACAGCAGAAATGTACCATAGTTGTTTTATCCATTCATCTATGGACGGACGTTTGAGCTGCCCAATTTGCCGAAGACTGGGAAGTCGAAAGGGGGTCGCAGGGAAATAGCAGAAATGGGCGCTGCTTGCCTATGCCAAAGAGTCTTAGGAAGAGCAAGTGCAGAGCGTGGTTGAGAAGAACTTACGGCGAGGGGCGGGGGGCGTCCGGTCCCCCTGGAACCCTTGGGTTCACCACAGGTGTCCCTGCTCATTGGGAGAAGAGGAGCAGCTGCTAAGACGGGATCTCCCAGAAGGCACAGTGATGGATGCTCCCTGCCAGCTCTGTCATGTGCTTCCTGTGTGCCCCTGGTCAAGTCCTCTGTGCCTCAGTTTACTTATTGGTAAAGTGGAGCTCACGATGCCTGTCTCTGGTGGTAATCGTGGGCATCACTGAGAAAATGTATGGAAAGCTGGCCTGCGGTGATCATTCCTAAAAGCGAGGGGCAATCTCTGTTGGTGGCGCCATCAGCCTTGAGGCCCATCGCACTGCGTCCCCGGCCTCTTGTGTGGAGTCTGGCCCTCAGTAGGTACTCCATGAAAGCCACGGAGTGGATATTTGTGGTCCGAATGCTAATTATTTATTATAGGTGGGTCGATTGGCAGTATCCGCGATGTGGTTGATATTCAACAAATCCTGGCTACCGCTCTTGTTATTTACCTAAAAATATAAAAAGCAGTTGTGATGGAAGGTTTATTTCCTTTTGCAGAGAGCAAGTGGCATGATTCCTTCAGGCCTCTGGTGGAGCCACATGAATTTTCATGTCTTTCTTTGTGTAGGGCTGTCTTCCTAGCAAGGACTCACCTGGGGACCTTTTTCCTTCGGGTAGAGAGAAAGGCCAAGACCTGGCTATTACCACAGAGGGCATCAAGAACACAGTTCTGCCATCTTCAAAATTTTACGCCCTGACCAGGGTGCAGCCCTGTGCCCTGTGGCCACGCTTGTTCTGTTTCCCTTGAATGCCAGCTTATAGCCTTGGCCTTCCTTTGAGCACTCTGCTCACATTTATAATTTTTATTTGAGTAATCAAGTCCTGGTAGAACTTTGAGCTCGATTCTCTGCTCCAGGTTTTTCTCTGTGCTACACTGCGTACTTCAGGTACCCGGGGCCTGGGGCACAACGTGGTTTCATTTGAATTTTCCCAGCCATTCTTCTTTATAGCGCTTCTACCGTCCCTACTGGCAAGGAGCGAAGGGACGGCACGTGGAATTGAAATAACTTGCTTTGGGAGCTGAAGTCAAGCTTGAGTTTTCTGTAGCCCAGGTCAAGCGCTTGCTTTCCTGGACCATGGTCAGCTTGAGGAAAGCTCTTCAGGGGCCCCCCGCCCTGGGTCACGGGTACCTGGATGCTGAGTTGTGGGGTGCTTGGGAGTGGTTATATGGATGCCCTCACTGTTGGCATTGGAGGTCTCTCCAATGGTTACTTTACATGGATTTTGTTCCAAGAAGCTATTCTAGGAATAAAGTCCGTGGTTCAAAGCAACTGTGGATTGCAAAGCCTTATACAAATATTATTTCGGTTTGATGAGTTTATCAACCGTTGACGTGGTCAGTTGTAAAAAGGGCTGTGAATTCTCACTCTTACCTGCATGGGTGCCCTTGAAGAGGTGGAGTCTATTTCTCTACCCTTTGAATCTGGACCTGGCCATGTGACTTGTTTTGGCCAGTGGGAGAGCAGTGAATGTAACATAGGCTGAGAGTTGAGAAATACTTGTGCACTGGGGTGTGCTTTCCTCTGCTCCTGGGATCCCTGCTTCTGCCTCTGTCTGTGGGAGGGAGCCTACGCTGGCCTGGGTGCTGGCACACACGTGACCCAGGTGCCCCATCTCCCCAGCTGATAACCAGCTAATTCTAAAAGCAGAGCCCCGAGGCTGAGCAGCAGCTGCTCACAGATGCATAACTGAGTCCATCCTAGATCAGCAGAGCTACCCAGCTGCGCCCAGATCAGCTCACTCACCCATAGAGTCGTGAGGTAAGTAAACAGTGGTTTTTGGAAGCCACTGAATTTTGGGGGTCATTTGTTACACAGGAAAAGCTAACTGATAGAGTTGCATTAAATGGCCAGTGATTTTATTTTATTTTTTTATTAGCCAAAGGATTTAAGAAAAAAAGTTACAAATGGAATTGTTACAGGATTTATTAAAAGCTAATTCTTTGTCGGGGGGCTGTGAAATATCATTCAGCTTATCAGCCTGGCATTTGTACTAGAACTTTTCAGAACATGTGTGGCTTATGAGTGTGGATTTCCAAGTTCAAAGAGAGTCTTTGGCCTGAGTGTGAGTCAGAATACGTGGCCTCACCAGCCACGAGGATTAATCGTGCCTGAGAATTCATGATCCAAGAAGGGAGAAATTTAGCCAGAAATGGCATCCTGAGCACAGCTCTGGCAGTTGGGAGTAATTGACTGAAAACTATAAACTGCTAGCATTCAGCATTGTAGAAGATAATTCCACAATCCGTGTCTCTGTAAGGGTATTAAGCCTCAAAAAAGTAAACTGGATTAAGAAGGCCTAGTGAATATGAAGTGTTGAATGGGGGCATTAATAACCAAAAGTGTGGATGAAATTGAGGAACAACAGACTCAAAGTAAAGCAGATGAAGTGAAATAGGATGAGTTTCAATTTAGCTTTAATATTTTACAACCAGAAGATCTCATCCCATTCATTGCATTAGAAACAATTGACATTTTTCACTACCCAATCCCCGCACCCCCCCCACCCCAGGGAAGATTTGCTAGCTCTTGTCCACTTAAAAGTAATTTCACTTCGAAGAATTCTGCCTGGTGTAACATGTGTGCGTGTGTGTGCGCGCACGCACGTGCGCAAGTACAGGAAATGTCCGGACCGGGATATTTATTTCAGCCCTCCTCATACGTAATGTGAATGTCCGTACTGCTGTGAAGGAGAAAGAGCAGGACCCCTAAGCATGGCTATGGATGGAACACTGCCCAAGATTTACTGATTGGATAAAGCAAGGCACAGAACGTTGTCTAGGGGCTTGTCAGTTTTGTAACAAAAGAATACTCACAAAGCACGCCCAACCTATTTGCGTGCACGTGGACTTACCTGCGTAGATTACTGCCAAAAGGAGATGCAAGAGTGCTGATAGCTAATGCCCATGAGAGGGCGCTGGGTGGCCTCTGGTGGTGGGGGGAGGTTTGATTGTTTAGCCTTTTGTTTATTTTTCACTGTATTTCTGGGTTATCTTTACAGAAGTGTTCTACAACGTATTTAAAATACAGTAGTCCCCCTTATCCGTGCGGGATGGGTTCCAAGTCCCCCAGTGGGTGCCTGAAACCATGGATAGTATGGAACCCTATATATACTATGTTTTTGTCTATACGTGTTTACCTAAGATAAAGTTTAATTTATGAATTGGGCAAAATAAGAGATTAATAATAATAAAATCAAACAGTTATGGCAGTATGCTGTAATAAAAGTTATGTGCATGGTGTCTCTCTCTGTCTCTTGTAACTGATCCGATAACCAAGACAGCTACTAAGTGAGCAATGGTAGACCAGCATCTCCAGCATGGAGATACTGGACAAAAGGATGATTCTGTTCTGGGCAGGACAGGGCTGGACATGGCTGGACATGGCGAGGTGTCGCGAGATTTCGTCATGCTACTCAGAATGGCATGCAAGATAGAATGAATGAATCGTTTATTTCCGGAATTTTCCATTTAATATTTTCGGACCGCGGTTGACCGTGGGGGAAACTGAAAACGAAAAGGACCATTATATTGCCTCTGTTCCATGCGAGGTGCCCTGAAGCTGATGACACTCTGATTTCCGGAGAAGGAGGAGGAAGGTCCTATGTGGCAGAGTTGGCAACACCCACTTTGGGGTCTTATCAGGGTTCTTGGCCACCATGGAGGCTTTGCACTTGGTTTCCTCATCAGTGAGCAGGGAGAGGAAGGCCACTGGCTCTTGTCCTGGGAATAGTCAAGGAATGAAGCTCGGGCCTCCCCTCTGGCTTGGTTCCACGGCTCCCCCGGGACCACCTCCTGTTGCCATGTGAAAATGGAGTGGGCCGTCACTGGAGGGTGAGCTCTTTGAAGCAGGAGGTGCCCCTGTGAGGCGAAAATGTGCAGCGGGATCTCTGAGGAACTTCACTCCTCGGGGGTTCTCCGTGTCCTGTGCGTCTTGCCCAGGAGAAACCAGATACACCAAGAAGCTGAGGAGCGTGAAGAAGCAGGCATGTGGAGGGACGCCAGAAAAGCACCATGGTTCCATGTACACAAAACAGGTGGAGAAAATAAGGAGTTACAAGTAGTTGGGTAGGGGGAAAGACAGGAGAAAAAGAGGCTAGGAAGGGGTATGGAGGGAGCCAGGATCTGATGGATTTGCAGTGTCCAGCAGAGGTCTTTCAGCAGGGCCACTGTTGAAGCAACACTTTTTGCTTGTACCAGTGCATCTCTCTATTAGATCAGATGGATTTATTTTGGTGAAAATCAGCATCAGAGTGAGCGAAATACACTGGGTGACTTTCTCATGACGTCAGAGCAGGCTCTCTGCAGGGATGTGCAAGGTGGAAGGGACTTGAGGAAGAGCTGATCTGCAGCCTGCGTTTCACAGATGACCGAGTTCATGCCTGGAGGGGGTGAGTGGCTCTCCCGCAGTGACACCGGAAGGAGCCTATGCAGCCAGGGTCAACCTTGGTGCACCTGCTGCTCGACCTCTGCTCTTGCTGTGTCGTGTGAGGGTGGTTCTGTGTCCACCTGGTTGCGGTGTGTCTGGTTTCATGTCAATAACACTCTGGCATTGAGAGCAGTGTTGATGGCAAGCTGTGGCCGTGAGGGTGTGTGAGACTGTGGTTGGGGACTGGCAGGGCTTGAGACGGGGCGGGGGAAGGAAGTGACAGAGACTCCCCCGTGGAAATCAGGAGAGTGTGCTGGCGCCCAGTCACAGGTGAGGGGGCTCTGTGGCTGGGACAGTAAACCACGAGTGGTCAGACTGGAGAGGACATTTCCAAGTTGAATTGTTACCCTTTTAAAGGTCAGTAGCAATGACTCGTCTACTGAGGGGCCCTAGCTGTGCCTAGCACTGAGGTCCTTGGGTGTTTCATTTCCTTCGATCCTTACAGTGGCCCTGTGGGGTAAATGCTATTATTAGTTTACACATGAGGAAACTGAGGCTCAAGGATTGCCTGTGGCGTGGCCGGGGCTGCATGATTCACCCAAACTAGAGACGGAGGAACTCAAGTCAGCCAGACTTCAGGGCTCCCCCATGCTCCTAACTGCCATGTCTTCCGTGTGTGTATTCTGGGCTGTGTGATCGCCTCAGGCCTGCTCAGGTGTCTTCTTGCTTCGCATTTCTGAGCATCTCCAGTTGGAAGGAAAGAAGCCTGCTTCAGACCCCATGGGCCACGGGCTCTTCTGGGTACCAGAAGCTTGACTTGTGTGTCATCCAGTTGTGCGAATGTCCAAGGCAGTGCTTACAGGGCTTCCACCGGCGCCCTGACTCAGCACGCACCCTGTGCCTTGAGGTCCGCGGGCATTGCGTCGCTGAATCCTCACAACTGTTGGCCGCCTTTAATTTACTGAGGAGGAGCCATGGGCTCAGAGGAATTAAATAACTCCTGGTCATCCAGGCAGCCTGACCCCAGAAACCATGCTTTTTCTTAGGAACGGGGCAAGACCTCATGGCTCTTGGCTTTGGAGTTGAGAGGCTCTCTTTTGTGGCACCCCGAGCTTAAAATTCCAGAACTATTCTATGAAGGCCAGAGCATACATGAAACTCAGTGTATGTGTCTCTGTGTTTGTGGTTGATGTAGGTGAAACTGCATTTCTGCAGAGTCTACCGAGATACCTGGGGTAGCGGAGGAGGGATCAGACAGATGACTGACTCTGCCCCGAGGGGGTCCTCCCATTCCTCTTTGGAGCTGCTCACCTTTGAGGAGACTGGCGAGGTGCTCAGCTGGCATTCTGTGGGTGTCTGTATCAGCCTTTACCCTCCTTCTTCCTGTTCTTTTGAACCTTCTGGCAGGGGTCAGCCAACTTTTTCGGTAAATAGCGAGAGAGCAAATATTTTAGGTTTGCAGTTCATACAGTCTCTGTCACAACTAGTCAACTCTGCTATTGTCGCCCAAACTAGTCATACGCAATGTGGAAATAATGGGGCATGGCTGGGTTGCAACAAAGCTTTATTTACGAAATCAGGCAGGGGGCCTGATTTAGCCCAAAGGGGCTAGTTTGCTGATCCGTGCTCTGGAGAGTGGAAACTGTGCCCTTGGGAGTCAGGAGACCTCAGTTACAGTCCTTGAACTGCCCCTCGTTTACCGTGTCACCCTAACATGCTGCTGCAACTGTCAGTTTCCTCTTCTCCTCAGGAGGAGGTTGGACTAGATCTCTAAGGGGTGGTTAGAGGGAGATTTGGGGTGGCATTATGGGGACCCTGAGTGGATATTGGCAGAAGGCCTGGAGGCAGGCATGGTAGAGGATTGTTAGCTGAGAGTTAGCCTTGGTTCCAGAATCTGATGTCAGCTCTCACGCCAAACACAGGAGTGGACTGAGCAGAAAATGCCTGGGAGTAGCAGGAAAGTCCCCTGTGGGCTGCTGAGGACCTGGGGAAGGCCATGGGGACACGGCTCCTGATAAACTCAGGAGCCTTTGTGGGCAGAATAAAGAGAGTCTGCAGCTAGGGGGAATTCAGAAACAGCTGTGGTTGTAGATGTTACCTAGCCTGCCACATGAATTTAACTCTGGAAACTAATGAATTAATTAGTTTTATTAAGAAGATAATGAGATTGAGTACAGATTGGCCGAGGCACAAAGAATAAATGGAAAGGAACACCAGGGCCAAGGTGTGGAGGTGTCTGGGGTGTTGCAGAGCATTCGTGTGTGTGTGTGTGTGTGTGTGTGTGTAATGTTCGATGGGTGTATATTAACATCTTCATTAATCCACCTGAAGTGGGTGTGGGCAGCATATTAATGGATTGCGAGACTGCGGATAATTCAGGGCATTTGGTAGTCCCAGAAATAATGGATGTTTCCCAAGATGGCCGAACATAGAGAAAAGGGAAGGAAACCTGACTGAATGATTTTTTTCAGCAGGAGCACCTACGTAGGCACTGAGACCCCGTCTAGGTGCTGAAGAAGGCAAAGGCTTCACCTGTGTGAGCTCTGCCCTATAGAGGGCAGGAACGACCGTGAGGGTGGAGATGGTGTGACAGCAGGTCACGGGCAGGGGGGAGGCAGGAGACAGGAAGGGGCCGGAAGTTCAGGGCAGACGCTGCAGAAGGACGCGTAACATTGGGAACTCAGGCTCACTGTCAGTTACTTGTGCCAAAGGGAGGCGGCAGCTGCTCAGGTGAGCCAAAGCAGCAGGTGATTTAATAGCAAATGATTTGTATTTGGCACTGAAAAACGAAAGAACGAAACCCCTGAAACCCAAAGTCTTTGGGGCATGAGTCTAGCTTAATAGCTGAGTTTTCTGCTTGGATTTCAGCACCGACAGGATTCGTTAAAAAACTTTAGTTTAAATATTTGCCTGGCAGGGAAAATACCTTTCCCTGTTTAGAGAGAGGTCTTTCTAAAATTCATTCCATGTGACTCTGCTTTCGGAAACGAGGGGAAGATCAAGTGGAATTTAGTTGCCTAAGATCGGCATCAGAAATGCACACACACGTATGTCTATGAACCTGCTTTAATGGGGCTATGGGGTCTTTGCCCCTCCACTCCATAGCTCCATGAGTTTTGTAGTTTTCGAGATCTTGTATTTGTCTCTAATAGCCTTTTGTTTCCTTTCTTGCCCATGTTGTGTCTCTCTATAGCAACCCCTTTCTTTATTTAGTCTTTATTTGCTTGTTTACACTGAGTAATATACCTATGTTCCTGCGGAAAGCTTTAAAAACTACAGATCGGAGGAAGAGAATTATTACCTACAGTTCTACCCCCTGGAGACCATCAGTGTAAATATTTTGACCCAAATCCTCTCCAAGTATCTCTTTTTCCCGTGTTTATAATATAGCAGAGTCACAGTGTACATATTACCTGGTGATCTGCTCTTTTTTTCCCTACTTAAGGTCATGGACATGTGTCACAAATGTGTTTCTACAGGATTACTTTATGTGTGTGCATGTGTTTTTGTGAAAACTTGTCATCAGGAGTGTTTGAACATATATTAAAGCAGAGAGACTAGACTAATGCCACCAAGCAGCGCCTACCCAGCTTCAGCAGTTGTCACCATTTGCCAGTGTAGTGACTCCTCATCCCACCCACTCTGCAGGGTTTTTCCTGGAGTATTTTTATTTTTACTTTTTGTTTGTTTTTTTTTGTATATTTTATTGAGAATGCTATTACAGTTGTTCCATTTTTTCTCCGTTTACCCCGTCCATCCTGCACCCCATCCCATCATCCCCACATCTCTTAGTCCATGTCCATGGGCTGCACACACCAGTTCTTTGGCTTCTTAATTTCCCACACTACTCCCAGCCTCCCCGGACCCCTCTTCTGTGTGTGTGTTTGTTTTGTCAACATTTTTCCCCAGCCCCATTCCGCGCCCCCCACCCTCCCACCCTCAATCCTGGAGTATTTTTAAACACAAACCCCCCAGGCATACCACTTCACTTGCAGATTCTTCAGAAGATATATCTGACACAGTGGTTCTCTACCAGGAGCAATTTTGCCCCCCAGGGGACACGTGGCAGTGTCTCAGGCAGTGTGGGTTTTCACAGCTGAGGGTGGTGGCGGTTCCTCTTGGCATCTCGCAGAGAGAGATGAGGGGTGCCGCCCCACGTCCTACAATGTGCGGGACAGCCCTGCAAGAGAGAGAATTACTTGGCCCAAGTGTCAACAGTGCCGAGGCCAAGAAACCCTGGTCTAACAGATCAGGACTGCAAAAAGTACACGCTTAATTCTGTCATCACATCCAGTCACACTGATCACGGTTCTTTAATGTCACCAACATTTTTTCAGCTTCTCAGTTTTAAAAAATAGGAAGCTAGTTTCAATCAGCATCCTCAAAGGTCTTTTAATTTTTTTCAGTCACTGGTAGCTCCCCCTTTACTTTTCTTCATGGCATTTATTAGTTGAAGACTCTGGGCCATTTTTTTTTCATACATCTTCCCATACACTGGATTCGGCCGACTGCACGTTTATGGAGTTCTAGATCTTGTTCCTCTATAGCCCCATCTCCTAAAAATTGAAGCTCGGATTGACCAGTAAGTATAGGTGTCATCCACCTGATTCGTCCATGATGAATTTGCCCATCAGCCTTTTGTTTAATACCTTGGTTTTCAAAGTGTGGTCCCTTATGTAGCAGCACCATCATTCCTGGGACCTTGTGAGAAATGCTAATTCTGTGTCCCAACCCCACATCTACTGCATCAGAAATTCTGGGGGGGGCAGGACCCAACAGTGTGTGTGTCTCCAAGCTCACCAGGTGTATTAGAGTGCTTCAGAGATACGGAACATATACATATGTTTATCTGTATCTGTCTATCATCTTTCTGTCTCTGTAGAGAGATATGGGTAGATCAATTTATGATAAGGACTTGACTCGTGAGATCAGGGAAGCTGGCAAGTCCAAAACCTGCAGAGCAGGCTGGCAGGGAGCCCTGGCGAGAGCTGATGCCAACGTTCTAGTCCAAGAGCCAGTGTTGCAGGTGAAACCCGAAGGCATGCTATAGAACCAGGAAGAGCGGACAATACAGAATTCCTCTTGCTGGGGTGAGGGTTGGGGGTAGGTCAGCCTTTTGTTTTAATGCAGGCCTTCAACTGATTGGATGTGGCCCACCCACATTATGGAGGCGATCTGCTTTACTGAGTCCGCTGTTTTATAATGCCTCATCCAAAACGCCCACCCAGGAGCAGCCAGAGTAATGTTCGATCAGATATCTGAGCACCCTGTGGCCAGGCAAGTTGATGCATAAAATTAACCGTCACACCAAGCGGTTCTGGTACAGGCTCGCGTCTGAGAGCCGCTGCCGTAGCAGCTTTAACAGCCATCGACGGACATTTTCTAGATGAATGTTTTCGTTGGGTCTTGCGAAATGGTGAATTTCTAATTCTTTTGTTTCTTTTGCATTTATTAACTGTAACTTTTGTCTGAAGAAGAATTCTTCCTCATTAAGTCTTTGCTTACCCCGAAATATAGTTTTTATAGGAAAGACAGGATAAAATGCTCAATTTATTTCTTTAACATGTTTTAAAAATTGAGGCATAACTTACACCCGATAACACACACAAATCTTAACTGTACAGCTCAGTGAATGTTGCATGTGCATACACCCATGCAGCCATCACCCAGGATGACACAGAACATTTCCAGAGGCCCCCTTGTGCCCTTTTCCAGCTGATGCCCCCTCTCCGGCATAAACAGTTTTATTTAAACTGTATTAGTGCCATCTCTTTCTGCACAGTTTGTTTTTTATGTAATCAAAATAGCTGTTTGCTTTTTTTCACAGTTTCTGGACTGCGTTTGATGTTAAGAACCGTATTATCCAACCCAAGTCGATAAAATACCAAAAGAATATATGTATTCTTTTGATCCAAGTCTTCCAAATGACGAGCTACTTGTCCTAACATCTTTTATTGAATCCTTCCTACCCCCCATGCTGATTTGAAATGCCTTTCTAACATATATTAAATTTCTATATAAACTTGTATCTATGTCTGGATGTTCTATTCTGTTACATTTCTATGTCTCTTCCTGTACTGAAGCAATTATAATATGTTTTACTCTCTGGCAAGCCAAGTCACCCCAAATCCTTGGAGTAATTACATTTTCTGATTCCCCTCCTCCCCCTGACTATTCTTGCTGAGTTCATTCTTCCAGATGAATTTTAGAGTCATGTTGTCAAGGTTCATAAATTGGGATTTTTTGATTGGAATTACCGCTATGGTATCACACAGTCGAATATTACAGAGTGATTGAGAACAACACATTCAGTGGCTTCCTTTTTGTCCCCTAGTAAAACCGCCCAGGATTTTGTTTGTTTTTGTAAAATTCATTCCTAAATATTTATTTTGTTTATTTTTATTCTTTTGAGAAGTATCTTTTCCCACTTTTTTAATATACTTATTCTTGGTGCTAAAAGCTATTGATTTTTTAAAAATGTTTGTTTTTTTAATTTTGACCTCTTGTTTTCCTGTTGGCCTTCTGGTCGATTCTTTTGGGTTTCTCAAGTATACGACTGGCTACAAAAAAAGATGGTTTTACTGTGTCTTTTCCAATATGTACTGCTTCTTTTGTTCTTTTTGCGTTGAATACCACTTACAGTAACAGTGGTAATAATGGGCATTCTTGGGTTGTTTTTGTTTATTTTCCCCCTCTAATGGGAATGCTTCTAGAGTCTCTCTCTGAAGGCCCCTGCTGAATATTTTGTGGTGTGGTAGTGGTGATGTGTGAATTTTTTCATTGAGTTCAGCAAGAGTTCTGTTTTAATTTATCAAGGTTCTTTTTTCTTCTTCTCAACTCAGGCATAAGGTAAGGAATTTGATTAAATGCTTTCTTGGTGTCTACTCAGTTAAAATGTTTGCTTTTTTAATGTAGTAACATGGTGATTATTTTTAATAGGCTCTGTTCTTAGGGCGACTCTATCAGGACACGGTGTGTTATTTTGAAAAGTGCTTTTCTAGTTTTTATTTGCTAAGTGGTTAATTAGGATTTTTGTTTATGTTCACAAGTTAGATTGATTTCAAGTCCTTTTTCCCCCTGATCTTTGCCAAAATCTGTTAAGAGTATTATGCTAGTTTTGTTTAACAAATAAAAGCTTGATTAAATAAATCACTTCTGAATCCACGTAGGCCTAAATGTTTCTTTGAGGGCTAATTCGTTGACAAGATGGAGGATTTAAAAAATTTTTTAAAATAGAAAATGAATCTTTTTAAAGAAAATTTATATTTGGTTAAGGGAAATGGTCTTATTTCTTGTCAGGTCAGTTTTTAAAATTATTATAGTAACAATGCATAATCATTAAAGAAAAATTTGAATATTCCAAAAAAGTGGAAGGGATATAAAAGTCATTGTACTTAATGTCTACATCATACTGGTGAAGACAGGGCTTCTCTGAAACGAGCATTAGGCAATGGAAGTGGGGATAGAGGCATTATTGCCAGTTGTGGTGTGAGTAAGGTAAAATGCATGACTGTCAGCTCTGGCTGGTGTGGCTCAGCTGGCGGAAGCATCATCCTATTGCCAAAGGGTTGCGGGTTCAATTCCCAGTCAGGGCACATGCCTAGGTTGCGGGTTTGATTCCTCGCCGGGCATGTATGTGAGGCAGCCGGTCCATGCTTCACTTTTGCATCGATGTTCCTCTCTCTTCCTTTCTATCTTTCTAAAAGAAATAAAAAAAGTCCTCAGATGAGGTTAAAAAATATTTTTGAAAAAGCATGACAAACAGATCCCTGAAATTTCCTTTGGATCCTGTAGTAGATTGTTTTCAGAGGCGTGTACCTCCAAAGCCTCTTGCTGCTGTTCTCTTTGGTTGTTTTGCTGTATGCGAAAATTAAGTTTTGTGTTTTCTCTTGTTCATTTTACTCTTCCGTGAACGGGATGCAATCTGCCCAGAAGACATGTTTACTGATAAACAGGAAGGGACAATTGCATTATTCATGTGTGTGGTAGTTGAACATTTTTTTCCATCTCATGGCTTTTGGACAGGTTCATAAGGTTTGGCTTTTAAGAATTCCTTTCTCATTGGCCCCAGGCTTAAATGATTTCTGCTCCTGTGTGATGCTCTGTAATCCAGGGGTGGGGGTTGGGGTGAGGGAGAAGACAATATATTCCAGTGTTTTCCACTTTCCCCCAGTCTCTGTCTAGTTTCCTGGGATTCACACTCTCTCTGGATCAATGAAATAAAAACCCTTAGGATCATGTAAACCCATGTGGTTCAGTTTCTGAATAACACCGTGTTCTAGGAGCGCAAAGGTAATTAAAAGGACATTTAATTATTTACTCATATCTATTGAAGACTGTTTATTGATGGGAATCTAAATTCATAGCTCACAACTTTCTCTTCTCGTGCCCTTGCCCCACTTGTGAAGTCTTTGTAACACAGATCAGCTAAGTTTTTTTTGACCTAAATTCTTTCCTTTTGTCTCCTGCCTCTCTATTTCTATCTCTTTTTTCTGTGTTTCCTTGATCCTGTATCACAAAATCTCTAAAAAAGAACTCTTTGGAGTGGGGAAGGGGAAGTGGAGGCAGAGGAGAGCCCAGCAGCGAAAGGTAGCTCCCTGTTGGTGAGGAGAAGGGAGGACGGTGGCAAAGAATCAGTCCCATTTTCCCATCGGAGTAGAGAGATTATGGGGTCAGAAAGGGCACAGGAGGTGGGGCTCAGTAGCTAGGTGGTTGTGCAAATGACACAAAGATGCAGCAGCCCCTTGTGGCCAAGTGCATGGGGAGGGGGGCACTTCAGACCCCTTGCTCCTTTGCAGGGAACACTGCGAAGAATCCCAGGGAGTGGCCCTGATTTTGCAGGAGGGGCTGGAACTCTGCCTTCCCCTCGCGCAGGAAGGGCGAGATCCTGTTTGAAAGGCAGGGGAAGCCGCCAATAAACATGGTCTACAACCAAAGTTTCAGACGTTTACTGAACTAACTTATGAATGACTTGGCCAGGCTCAGGGGAAGGTGGATGTGCATAAAACAAGGAAACAAGCAGGATCTTCATGGAGACCCCTGTGGAGCTCACTGCTTTGTGGGGAGGACGGTCAGAGAACCGGATACTGTATAAGTGCGCTCATATTGTACTATGTATATGTATATATAAATGTACATATTTATGTATACATATATTTTTAAAGTACATATTTAAAAGTGTGATGAAGGGGAGCTTACCCTCCTATATTACGACATGCACAGTTTAAGAGCGCATTGGGGCACCTCCCCATGGCTTAAAGCGTGGGTGCTTGGGATAAAGATACAGACCACCCCTTAATTTTGAAACTCTGAGCCCAGCTAGGTCTGCATTGCAGACAGAGCGGGATTACGGTAGTAGCCTACAGTCTGATTTTGGTTTTCCTTCAAATATGCTGGAGGCTAGTGAAGCCGAGGGCTTGGCGCCCCTGTGGCCTTAAAGCCCAGATCCATTTATTCAGGTGCAGTGGTAGAAATGGGGAGCCTGGTGAAGACCTACATCCCTTCTTTGACTTCTTGCTATCAGAGAGGTGTCTCCTTACTGTCGGGCCTTTGTCCTTTGGTGCCGTGTTCAGTGGAGGTGCTGTTCTGCCCTCCGACCTTTCCACCTGACTCTTTTGGGGTACCAGTAATGTTTGTGCTGGGACAGGCTAAAAAGAGTGGATTGGTAACCTTAAAATTATCAAGAGTATCAAACTGCCTGATTTGCTGCAGGAGCTTGAAGCTTTCAAAGCCCTGCATGCTGTTATCTGAGATAAGATAAATGTAGCAATTGGTCTAAGACAAGACTGAATGCAGATCAGTCAGCAATTGGCCGTTCCTTCGCCTTCCCTTATTGAATGTTCCCTGACCCCTTTTGAATCTCTCTGTCCTTCTTTATGGCTGTCGTGAAAGTGTCCAGTTGAATACTTCCCATTCGGTCCAATGGAGGGCCTCGGGCCGTCTTCATCTCCTCTGATAAGATTACCTGGTGCAGACTTGCTTGGCTTCTCATCATTTGTAGAGCAGGCCTCTTTATCTTCTTCATACCCCTAACTAACATGGCCTTCTCATGCTCAGTGCTTGACAGAATAGTATTCATTCTAACCAGTACTATGGAAAGACTGCAACCTCTCCCCAAGCTCGTATTGTTTCATGCAGTTGCCAGCATGAAAGATCTAGCAATATCTTGAAATATTCAGATTTGCACCTGTAGGAAAAACGTTGGGAACATCAGTCCATCAGTGTGAGACTCATCAACACCAAGTGAGAGGTGGAGGTTAGCCCAGGTCTGGGGTGCAAAGAGCCTGTTCACCTGCCATCAGAACAGTCGAGGCCCCAGGGTCTTCAGGCTCCTACACTGCTCCCCCCACGGGGAAATTCTCTTTGGAATGCCAAGCTGGAGGACATGTCTGTGCCCCCCACCCCCTTTGGATGCTTTAATCTCTTCCTGGGCCCAGGTTTGCCACAGGAAGCCACCGTAGCACTGAGTCGTGCGACCGTAGTGTAGCCACCTGGGCTTTCTACTGCGTCAGCCCTTCTGGACGACACTTGTGACTGCAATGACGTGGCTGGGGAATGGCCAGGGAACAGGCTAGGAGGGACGTGCCCCTCAGGCTTTTTTGCCTTGCTTTGTTTTTTTGGCTTTTACTAATGTCAGGAGGTGCATTAGGGTGTAGATGTGGCCTGGCTGTGTTTTGTGATTAGCTTTTTTTTTTTTTTTTGTGACTTCACTTTTTTTCTTACCTAGTGTTAAGGAGGAATGCAAAGGAGGGAGAAATAGGTCACAACCGTATGTAATTCTGCCTCACAAATATTTCACCCTTGCCACATTTCATGTCCTGTTGCAGTGAGGAGTGGGAATGAACATCATAATCGTAGGTCTGTTTCTTGATCATGTAGAACCTAGTGCAGATGTCACCGCTTGGGTGACCCCCCTGGGCAGCCCTCCTTTTGGTACTCAATCTTGGACTCAGCTCAGAAGCTGTGTTCCATGGATTTTTTTTTCTTCTTCTTCTTTTTTTTTTTTTACTAATAACCAATCACTTCTGTTTATTTCAGGACATAATCTACTTTTTAGATCCATGGATGATACTAAGTTATAACCCTGCTTAACTATTCATAGGATATTTTATTTTTGCAAAGATAGGCTTTAAAAATAATAAAGCCTGATAGGTTAATAATAATTCACATATCAAAATTAGATTAAAAATGTAGGTCATGGCTCTCATTCACTCTCCTGGCATTAAAGGTGTCACAAAAATACATATTTAGAATACCACTAAGTATCCCAACATTTACAGCCATTAGTGTTGTCGAAAAGGTCATTCTCTGATTTTAGCAAAGAGAAACCATCCGAATTTTATTCTTTAACTCTTGAGGTTATTTAACTTTCATACATGGTATTACTATTTCTCCTACTATAGCAAGTTCTTGTTTTCTCAAGACTTTTCCCATGACTTTACTGGAAATATCCCACTTCCAGCCTTCAAATTAAAACGTTACCCTCATAAATATATGTACCAGGTCAGTATATTCACATGTATTTTCAGGCTGAACAAAGACATGTATTATTAAAGCAAACGACCACCCACCCTAATATCAGGAGAAATTGTGACTTTCCGTGCAGTGTTTGACATAGAAAACATTGATTTTGACATATCTTTTTTTTATTCAAATGCCATTCTGATCACTCACAGTCCAAGAACATTCAAATAGTAAACCAAAAAGAAACATGTTAAAGGTTGGTCTGCAGTCATTACAACCAGCGATGCCACACTGGCCTGTGATCTTGCGAACGCATAAAATCACATCCGCACCTCAGTGACCACCAAACCGTCAGAGCCTCCTTAACTGTGAGCTGATTGAAGCTATCAGTTTGAGCACTGTGACTTTTTTTCTTTTTTTGCAAGCCCTGAATGTCTGTAGGGATCTCAGCAGGGGTTGGAGGAAGCTTGGCATAGTGCCAGAATATGGCCAGTCGAGTCTTTGAGTAAGTCACAGCAGCGTGTGTTTTTTTTTTTCCTCCCCCATGGGCAGTGACCTTCTCCATGAGATTGTGGACGAACTGGGCCATAGTTCTGGGGCAGAAAGTCTGTGGCCTCAGACGTCCTGCTGAATGTCCTCTCCCCCTTCCCCCCCGTAAGGATCCATGGGAGGGTCCATGGATTTTACTACTACTGGTAAACACCGCAGCCGTGTGTAGTATTCCTATACTTCCTGCTACTGCGATTTATTACAGAAGATGCCTCTGTCTCCCACCAAGAGGCTGAGGATGGCTGTAGGGGCTGATGTCAATCTTCGAACAAAAGTGTATTGTTCAGTGTGTACGTAAGATAGTGGTTCTAAAACCTGTGCCCTCACTTTTGTGGTATCTTGCCATATTGTAGGGAAGTACTGGCGTCTGTTGAAAAGGGACAGCCTGAGAAAATGTGAGCATTCAGGTGAAATCTTCTTCTTGTGTGAACGCTTCCACTCTTGTAGACAGCATTGCAGGGATGATGTAGTCAGGCATGATTATATCAGTGGGCAAGTCTGTTTTATAAATATAAAAGAATATCCTTTCCCCCCTGTTTGTCCGGATTCTACCAAGTTGTCAACTACTTTTCATTTCCAAGGAACACGTAAATAGTGACGAAGTACACAGTTTTCAGTTGTTTAAATCCATTCTGACAAACCCTTTCCCAAATGCCTTTCCTTTTTAAAACCAATGACCTTACCCTGAAGGCCTTCCCTAACTTATTGCATTAAATTACCACCTTTCTATGGCTTTCCTTTCAACAACATAATTTGCTTTTAATAATCAATATGAAAGGATTCAACATGTAATCACTGAGCTCACTGAAAAGCTCTCTAATCAATTACCAAATCTGTGGGTTTGCGACGGGGGTCTCCTCAAGGGTCCCAGCACCCCTCTACTAAGCTTAATTCCAATAGAAGCCAGACTTATAATGCATTCTCATATAGTTGACCAGTCTTAAGAAGACCAAGAATGAATTTCAGATGAACGGTGAGCCACACAATCACTTTAAAGGTCCTTTCAGAGTGAAAATAATGCCCACCTTTATCACACAGAAATTAAAATGGAAATTTCGCTCAAGCCCAGTCCAGATTTAAGTGTGGTCGAAAGCGACATAGTATTGATAGTTCAGTCCAGCTGCTGCACATTCTTTAATGTTAGCCGTATTTTCTGAATTAGTGGGTCTCTTATAGACAGGCTGGAAGGGGGCATTTATTAACAAGAATTTCTGTTCTGTAGTCAGTGATAAATGAGGTCAGAGCTGCTGGTATAATTTTGGCCATTCGTCCGCCCATCCAGTGCGGGAGGTAGAGAGCGGGCAGAATTTGGCATCAGGTATATCTAAATGAAAATCTCAAGTCTCAGTTAGTTTCTGATTTTGAGCTAGTTACTTCTCCTCTCGGAACCTTATTTATAATTTCTTTATATATAAGATTAGGGTGATACCTAGCTTATGAATTTGTTTCTCTTCATAATATTTATGACTTGCTAATACACTGTGTTAGCTCATGACTTTCAAATCTTCATTTCTAAAAGTCAGTTGATGTTGAGTTCAGTTTAATTTGGTTATTACTTATTGTTCATTGCACCTTATTCTCATCCTCCAGGAGGGCAGGTATCGTTGTCTCCTACGCTGATGTAGAACGTGTCTGGCATGTACCAGGCACTCAGCACCTACTCGTTGGATAGGCACATGCATGGAGTGTTGTCTCTGTTTCCCACGTATAGTCAGCATTTCTTTGAGTTGGGTGATGAGGTTTGCCTTCCAGGTGATTTGCCTTCCGAATTATGTTTCGTGTGAGCCCTCATTAAGTTGAGTCTCAGCACAGCCTGACAGACGAGTGCACTGGGGTCCGAATGCACGGCCAGGAGAAGCCATCCTGGGATTACTCCCTGGGCTCGAGCCTCCTCAGAGGAGACAAAAAGCCTGGGAAAATGCTGCCAGATTGTTGTGTGTGCGGAATCTCATTTATAGTTGTCCAGGGTCTCCTGAGGAGAGCACGTGTTTATAGCATCACTAAACAGTAATTGATTACAAAGCTCAGTTGTGAAATGTACAATTACAGAATTACTCTGTGTTGGCTCATAAATTTCATTGGTTAATAAAATTATGTAGGTTTCAGGTGTACAGTTCTATAATATGTCATCTGTATATTGTTTGTTCACTGCCCCAAGTAAATTCTCCCACCATCACCATTTATCCCCCCTTTACCCTTTTCTACTTCCTCCACCCCTTTCCCTTCTGGTAATTACCATCCTGTTGTCTGTGTCTATAAATTTTTTCCTTAATCCCTCGTCTTTTTCACGCGGCCCCCCACGCCTCTCCCCTCTGACAGCTGTCAGTCTTTTTTCTGTACTTATGAGTCTGTTTCTATTTTGTTTGTTATTTTGTTCATTAGATTCCACATATAAGTGAAGTCATATGGTACTTGTCCTTCTCTGGCTGGCTTATTTCACTTATCATAATATTCTCCAGGTAAATCCATGCTGTTGCATGAGGTAAGATTTCCTTCTTCTTTTTACAGCCACGTAGTATTCCATTTTTTATCTACTCATCTGCTGATGGGTGCTTGGGCTGCTTCCAAATACTGACTATTGTAAATAATGCTGCCGTGAACGTAGGAGTGCATATATTCTTTCAAATTAGTGTTTTGGGTTTCTCTGGATATATTCCCAGAACCAGAATCACTGGGTCATAAGGTAGTTCCATTTTTAATTTTTTGAGGTAACTCCATACTGCTTTCCACAGTGGCTGCACCAGTCTGCGTTCCCACCCACAGTGTACAAGGGTTCCCTTTTGTCCACACCTTCGCCAACACCTGTTTGTTGATTTATTGATGATAGCCTTCTAACAGGTGTGAGGTGATATCTCATTGTGGTTTTAGTTTGTATTTCTCTGATGATTAGTGACATTGAGTATCTTTTTCATATGTCTATTGGCCATATCTGTATGTCCTCTTTGGAGAAGTGTCTGTCTATTTAGGTCCTTTGCCCATTTTTATATTGGATTTTTTTATGGGACTGAGATTTTTAAGTTCTTTATGAATTTTGGATATTAACCCCTTATCAGGTGTATGTATCATTGGTGAATATATTCTCCCATTCCAGTGGGTTTTCTTTTCTTTTGTTGATGGCTCCCTTCACTGTGCAAAAAGTCCTTAGTTTGATATAGCCCCAGTCCCTTTTGTTTTTTTCTTTTGTTTCCCTTGCCCGAGGAGATCTATCAGAAAATATATTGGTATATGAAATGTCTGAGATTTTACTGCCTATGTTTTTTTCTAGGATTTTATGGTTTTAATGGTTTTAAGTCTTTAATCCATTTGGAGTTTATTCTTGTGTGTGGTGTAAGGAGGTGGTCTAGTTTCATTTTTTTTGCACGTATCTGTCCAATTTTCCCCACACCATTTGTGAATGAATAGACTTTCTTTACCCCAATGTATGTTTTTGCTTCCTTTGTCAAATATTAATTGCCCATAAATGTGGGTTTATTTTTGGGCACTTGATTTCATTCTGTTGATCTATATGCCTGTTTTTATACCAGTACCATGCCGTTTTGATTACTATGGCCTTGTAGTATAGTTTGCTGTCAGCTAGTGTGATTCCTCCAACTTTATTCTTCTTTCTCAAGAGCTACAAAGTGGTCCACAGTTTGTGGCTGCCTCTTCTGGGCCTGGGTTTGCATGGGAAGGACCAAACCATGCACCAAGGCCAGCTATTACCAGCACTGGGCCCAGGGCAGCAGGTCAGCTAACGTCCAAAGCACCTGGAGATCTACCTTTGCCTGCCTCTGCCTGCCAGGTGCCTGTTAGGCTCAACCACTGAAAGAGCCTCTGGTGGTACTTGAGCTGCATGAGGTAGGTAGGTTCTCAGTGGGTCACTAGGTAGGGGCGGGTGGTGGTCACCAGATTGATACAGGTTCAAACTTGGTGCCAGTCCTGGGCCTGAAGCCACTCAGGAAATGTTCCAGGGTAAACCAACCTAGCTGTCACCCGCTGGGTGCTCATACACCTCTGTGTTGGGGCAGGTCTCAGGGAGTCATCAGGGCGAGGCCAGCAGAGTTTATCGGGCCCAAACGGAGCAAGATTTGGCCTTGTGAAGAGAGGGCTCTGTACCAGCCGGCCATGTAAGGGAAAAATGACCCCTATCCTAGAGCCACAGAGCTTAGTCTGTCCCAGAGCGTGATCTCAGCAGGGCAGGCTTGCTGGGAATCGGGAGGGTGGGGCTGTTGGGTCTCCCATTAGGGGAAGGTGCCTGTCAGGCTTGGGGGAAGGTGGACGGCATGGCCCCTGTATCCCAGAGCCACACAACTCCACTGTCCTGGATACCGCCCAGATCCTTTCAGCAGGATGGAGCCATTGGGAGACGGGAGGGTGGGGCTGCGGGAGCCCTGAGAGTGGGGCTAGTGGATTTCCTGTGACGGGGGAGGTGCCAGGTTCGGAAAAGGTGGAGGGAATGGCCCTGCCCCAAAGCCATACCAGACACTTAAACCCCCTGTGTCTGCCCAGACCTCCACATCCTGACCCATGTAGCTGACCCCCAGTAGGGTGTGAGCTCTGCAGCGTGGGACAACAGGGAGTCCAGTGGGTAGGGCTATTGCTTTCCTGCAGGCCGATGCCATATGGAGGGGAGCACTCCCAAGAAAGATGGTGTCTGCGGTGTGGGAGGGTGACTCAGCACAGGGATCCTGGCAGCTGTCCCTTCAGTGTCTCCCCAGAGCCACAAACCCCAGTCTCTCTTCATGTGACTCTAGTCCTCTCTGCCCTCCTGCCCCCAGAGCCCAGGGTGAGTGGCTGCAAACAAGAGTTTGTGTACTGGCCCTTTAGTACGGCACCTGCATCCCTAACAGACTCCTGTCTGTCCCTGGTGGACAGAATCCATGCTGATTTTCACAGCCAGATGTTATACGGGCCCCTCTTTTTGGCTCTGGTGCTCTGGAATGGGGAGCTCAGCTTGGGGTAGAGACCGCATCCTGCTCAGTGGGAACCTTCTGAGCTGAGATAGCCCCCTGGACTCTCAGTTGCTGCCCATGGCGCAGGGTCAGCCCTGTTCACGGCTCTGCCCTTCTTACCAGTCTCGGTGTGGCTTCTTCTGTAAATCTTTGGTTGTAAGACTTCTCTTCAGCTTGTCTTCAGTTGGCTACTCAGGTTGCTTACTCTGTATTATAGTTGTAATTCCAGTTTGGTCCTGGGAGGAGGTGAGTGTAACATCCATCTATTCTGCCACCATCTTGGATCCTCAATTCATAAACTTCAAGTCTTTATTTCTAAAAATCAATTGACATTTAACCCAATACATATTTAATTGTGATGTAATAATGGTGTTAGAGCAAAATTAAATTCTCTTTCGGAAAATAAAGACTGACCTGGATGGGACTGGGAGGGGTGACTTGGCAGAGATGAGCAGAGAAACTATTGGTCTTGATTAAGTTACTTAATTAGAAGAGTCTTTTCATACATTACTTTCTTCTATTTCATTTCCTCTTTAACAGTTTTCTAATTGGTAGGAAATAAAAGTCCTTTATATATTGTAGGACCTCATATTTCATAAAGCATCTTTGGACTAGGTGATATTTGTGCCTCACAAAAGTCTTTGGAAGCAGTTACAATGCATATTTCTTTTCCTGTTTTACATATTGTAAAACTGAGGTGCAGAGAACTGAAGTGACTTGCTTAGGACATACCTATGAGATAGGTAGGCTAAACTGGGCCAGGTGGTCTTTTAGCTGGCTCAGAGTGCCTGTTAACACCTGTGTACTAGCTGGGACTAAGTTCAGCTGCATAAAAAAGAAACCTCCAAATAACTGTGGCTTAAACAACATGGAAGCTGATTTCTGCCTCTTGTAAAAACTGTCACAGAGGAGGCAATGCAGCTGGCCTAGTGGTACTACAAAGTTGAAAGGGCCCTAGGCTCCTTCCAGTTTTCCCCTCTATCATTCTCATGATTTGTGGCCCTCAACCTCATGGTCCGAGGTGGCTGCCTGAGTTCCAGCCATTGCAGGATGTGGAGTAGCAGGATGGAGACAGAGAGAAACATACTTCTCCACTTTTAAGACTCCCTGGGAGGTGGGTCTCAGCCATGACTGTGGTGAACCCTCGGGACCCAGCTTTTGAACCAAATGCTTCCAGGCTACTTCTGGGCCATTCTGTAGCTCCGGGGATAGTCCTCAGGAAATGTTGAATATTTCTAAGAAATCAGCTCCTTGATGTGTGAACTTCTCCAGGCTACAGCAGATCACAAATATTCAAGCTGAAATCAATCAGAAAAACCTGGAAATTGAACTGCTAAGACTAGAAAAAGGTAGAGCAGGTATTATTCATTCTTCCTTTTTAGCTCAAAAGTGTCATGCTCTGCCAAGCATGAATACTCATTTGGAAGCAGTGCTGAAAGAGAAGGGGTCCCTCAGGCGAGGACTGTTGAAACCCATGTGCCAGGAAAGCCTGTCTGTTGGAGCTGTTTATCACAGATACCTGGCACGTTGGCAGGAGTTGGCAGTGACGTTCACTGAGAGATAGAAACCCATCTTGAAGCTATTAGAAATATTCCTCATTTAGATGCACATCTAAAGAAAATGATCAAGGCTTTAGCCAAGATGGCTATTTTGGTGACTGAGACAGAAGAACTGGCAGAGAATACACTCAAGTGGAGAGACCAGGAAGAGGCACTTTCCTCTTGTGTCCCCAAAATATTAGCTGAAGAAAATTATCTTCATAAACCTGATGTTGTAACACCTCCTTCAACTTTTACTTCTACTGTCCCTGTTTAAACTGTTAATGCCAAATGATTCAGCTGACTCAGTTAAGCAAAAGAAGTTTATTTTTGCTTAATTATGTATTGTCATGTGAAGTCCATTTCTAGTCAATGATAACATGGGTAATTATAGACTTGGCTGCTAGCAATACTGAAAGAGCCCTCTCGGTATTGAAGTACTAAGATTCCAAGTTCATTAAGACCAAACTAAATTTTCCTTTGTTTTTCATATATTTTCATTCCACTTTTCAATAAAATTCATGACGATTAAAAAAAACCCCACAAAACACAAATGCAAAAAAACAAAACACTCCTGGAAGGCCTGTCTCTGCTTGTATCTTATTGCTCAGAACTTAATCATGTGCAAAGCAAGGGAGGCTGAAAATAGAGTCTTTTATTTGGGCAACATAGTGCTTAGCAAAAACGGGGGTGCTGTTACTCAGTGAGAAAGGGGGGAATGAGTCTGAGGGGGCCACTGGGAGTTTGCACCACCGCGTGTGTTCTGAAAGGCCCACTGTAGGAAGTGCACTAGCAGGGGCGAGGGCATGTTGGCCTGAAAACCACAGATCAGGGCTGTCTCGGGCTGCCGGCACCGCCTGGGCGCGGGGGTTACTGAATACAGAATGGCTTCCTTGCCTGGAGCAATGTACAACCCGGAAAGCAGTTTTTACTATTCCCTTATGTTGATTTACATTGATTAAAAGAAGGTGGGGCTGTCTGTGAAGGCACGTGCTCCCTTCACATTTGTGGACAGGCATTTTTAGAACAGCATTTTTTTTTTTTTTACCCCGTTCTTGGCCCTCATCAAGTCCGAAGGGTCACGGGGTTCACCCACGTCAGCCTGCAGCAACCTGAGTAGCATGGCTCTCCGTGTCAGCCTGGAGGGCGAAGCAGGAATAGGAGTCATTCGGTAATCATGTGGGTGTTTGGTGTCTGCCCAGTGCTGGGCCAGGGCCCTTGGATGCTGAGAACTGGAAGACATGACTGCCATGTTTTTGAACATGGGTTCTCAAAGTGTGACTCTATTGGCATCACCTGGGAGCCTGTTAGAAATGCGTTGCGGCCCCAGACCTCTTCAGCCGGGAACTCTGAGGGTGGACCCAGCTGTCTGCTTTAATAAGCTCTCCAGTGGATTCTGAAACATGCTGAAGTTTGATAAACACTGGAATCTTAGAATGATGAGAAACAGCTTTGTGATCGAGAGCATAGGTTTCGGAGCCCCTGGACTGGCTTTGAATTATGGTTCAGTCACTTAGTAGCTGTGTCGTGTTGGGAAAGTTACTCAGCCTCTCTGAATGTCAGTTCCTCACCTGTAAAGGGGAGTTGTAGCAGTGTCCCGAGAATACCTATAAAATTTATGTGAGATGACAAAGTGCTTGGCACATGTCAGCTCTCATAATTTTCTACTTTCTTTATGGTTGGCATTATTATCATGAATTCAAAAAGTTCAAGGAGATTCATATTGAAGTACCAGACTTTAAAAATGGGGATTAAAAGATAAATGTCAGGTGATTCTTTTTAAACGGCTACCATTTTGGATTTTTCCTGCCCCTCCTTCCCGCTCAGCATGGGTACATCATAAATCGTTTCTAAAAATCAAAGCAGCGAGGTTGAGAAACTTGAAGAGGCATTTTACCAGAGAGGGTCTGGACACTAAACATATGCAAAGGTGCCGGATCCCATTAATCATCCAGAAATGCCAATGAAACTGCAGAGAAATTTCCGTGCACACTCCCCAGATTCATTACATGATAAAGACATACTGTCGAATGTTGGTGACGACGTGTAAAGCGACTGGAACGCTCATACACTGCCACTGGGAGTGCAAACCTGACGGGTCCAATAAAGCTTAATAGATGCATAATTTATGAGGTCCCACTCCACTTTCAGGTATATGCTCGGCTGAAATGAGTCAACGTAGTTACTCATAGACACGTACATGAATGTTTTCAGCATCATTATTTGTCAGAACCAAGGAAGACTAGAAGCAACCCAAATGCCCATAGTAGAACGGATAAATTACGATATATTTATGCAAAGAAATACTATCTGTGAGGATAATGAATTACTGCATTGCAACAAAGTGAGCACATCTCAGTCAACTTCGAGCAGGAGAAGCCAGACACAGATGATAAACTAGCGTTATGATCCCATTCATAAGTATTTCCAAAACAGGCAAAAACTTATCTGTGGTGCTAGCAGTTAAGACAGGAGTTATCTAGAGCCGGCAAAGGGAGGCCGCCTGGCGAGAACCATGAGCGGTGCTTCTGGGAGGTTGGTAGTATTTTATTTTTTGATCTGGATGACAGTTATCTAAGTGTGTTTGTGAAAATTTATTAAGCAATCTATCCATGATTTGTACGCTTTTCTGGATGTACGCTTACATCAATACATTCACTTACAATATCTATGCAAAATGTTTATAGTAAAACAGAAAGCATGATTGAGGGAGGCGATAGGACTGGCATTGGCTAGAAGAATGTTAATCATTTTCACATATCATTGACTCCCACTTCTGTACAGCCGAATAAAACAGGGATTGCCAACACACACACACAGAGCAACGCACACACAGTGTCTGCCCCCAGTACAGAAGTAGGTAACGAATTGCCAAGAAAACCTGTTCTTAAAATTTGGATCTGAAAGCGGTAGGTGGAGGAGACGTCCCCAGTGTTATCACTGGCAGTTTTGACAGGAACCCCTGAGATATTTAATGTGTTTGTGATGTTCATTATTTTCTTATTAGATCCTCATGACCCCGTGGCAGGTGTTGAACGTGCGGTTACCATTCCTAGTTTAAGAATGAGGATACTAAGCTGAAGAGAGTTGAAGTGGCTTGTCCTGGGTCACTCATCTCCTAAGTGGCCTTGCTGAGGACTCAAGCTCGGTTTGGTACCTGATTTCCTGACGTTGCTATTAGACTCTCGAAGGAAATTCCTGACTCGTTGCTTACCTCACAAGTGATATGAAAAAAACGCAGGTCACGTCAGACACATTGCAAATGACTCTGGGATATTGTGCATGATATTAGCAGTACATTTCTTTTTTTTTTTTTAACCAATAACCCTAGAAAGGATGAGTGTTGAAACAAGACGGTTTGTTTTTACTCAACAGGCTTGTAAACAGGACCTGATGCATGCAGGCCTGCATTCTTGGGGGGCAGTTCTGAACACTGCCCCAGCCTTTTAAAGATGAGAGATGTAAACCCACGTTCATGTTGCGGCTTATACTTAAGGGCTGTGCATTCGAGTCTCCCTTCAATGCGGGAGATAGAATGGTTGCTTTTTAAATTTTCATTTATGTACAACTTACCCATAAAGCAGAACAATAGAAGAGAGACTAGAAAATAAATTGCTTTGAAAAAACATATTCATCTGATTGTAAAAACCAAGTATGTATATTGAATAAAGTTTGGTGAAACAAAAAAAAACTCAAAGAATAAAATAAAATTATCCGCTATCCCTAAACCAACAAGAGCTAAATGGTCATAAATAATTAGTGTTTCTTTCCAGAGCTTTTATGTGTATAATATACATGCTAAAACAATAGAGATTTAGCCACTGTATTGCTTTCTGGTTATTTTTTTAGCTTATCATTATTGTGAACATTTTCCAATATTATTGCATATTCTTATTAACATTACTTTCAATAGCTACATCATAATTTGTTCAGCCTTCCCTTTAATATTGGACACAAATTGTTTCCAATTTTACAGTATTGTAAAAAGGGCTTTAATGAACATCTTACTCATAAATTTGAGTTCATCACTGATTCTCTTAGAATAGAAGTGGCATTTTCTGATCATTCTTTATAACCATTTTAGACTCAGAGTGCATAATGGTTACACTTATTATGATGCCAGAGAAAGTCACTGACCCAGAATTAATGCAGCCCTTGGCTGAATCCTGGCGTTGCCCCACGTATGAGCTGGGTGCTCTAGAGTGACCACAAAGCTCAGGGACCCCCAGTCTCTTTATTTGTAAAGTGGGAACATAGTACCCTGGCCAGGTGGCTCTGTTGGTTAGAGTGTCATCCCATGCACCAAAGCGTTGTGGGATTGATTTCTGGTAAGGGCATATACCTGGAGGGCAGGTTCGATCCCTGGTCGGGGCGCACACGGGAGGCAACCAATCCATGTTCTCTCTCACATCGATGTTCCTCTCTCTTTTCATTCCTCTCTCTCTGAAATCAATAAACATATTCTTTGGTGAGGAGATCACACACACACACACACACACACACACACACACACACACACAAATCTGTCCAAAAAGTACCCAGCCATGCACTATGAAAAACAGACATTTATTGAAGAAGATACAAGATACAAGAAACATCATACATAGGACAATGATGCCTCAGTCCCCTTCAAAGTAGGCACCTTGGGACCTCACACAGTTCTCACAGCATCTCTTCCACTGTTCAAAACACTCTGTAAAATCCTTTATTGGAATCACCATCAGCTACCTCATCATATTTTTCTGAATCTCATTGACAGTCTGAAATCTCTTCCCTTTCAAAGGTAATCTTCGTTTTAGGAAAAACCAGAAATCACAGAGCCCCAAATCTGGGCTGTAGGGGGCCTGAGTCACCTGGGTGATTTGATGTTTCACCAAAAAACTCTACGTGAAACTTTATGCGTGAGCGGGCGTGTTGTCATGATGATGCTGCCAGTCACCAGCTGTCCATAGCTATGGCCATTTTCACTGCATTGCATCTCTCAACAGACGAAGAACATTGAGGTAATATTCCTTATTAATTGTTTGGCCAGAGGGACGTACTCATGGCGAACAACACCTTCCCAATCAAAAAACACAGTTAACATGGTCTTGACCTTGACGTGACTTTTCTACGCTGCCTTTGGTCATGGAGAACCAGGTAACTTCCACTGGGAAGATTGGGCCTTCGTTTCTGCATCATACAGGTAGACCCACAGTTATGACCTTCTTGAGGAAGTCTGGTTCATTGGTAGCAGCTTGAATCAAGTCATAAGCAACTGCAGCGCGATGTTCCTTCTGCCCTGGTAGCAGAAGCCACGGAACGAATTTTGCCACCAAACATTTCATGCTGAGATCCTGCATCAGAATCTCAGACACAATAGTTTTTGAATCCCCAGATCAACTTCTAGTTCTTGCACTGGCAGTCATTGATCTTTGTTGATTGCAGCCCGTACATGTTCAACATTCTCAGGCATTCTGCTCGTTGCAGGCCTTCCAGAACATGGATCACTTTCAACAGATTCTCAACCATCTTTGAAGCGTTTGTGCCACACTTTTATTTGCGCTGCACTCATTGCATTGTCCCTGAAAGCCTTCTGAGTCACCCGAATAGTTTCCGTGGAGGAATATTCAGGCTTAACGCAAAATTTGATGCAGACTCGTTGCTCTACTCACTCAGTCATCTTGAATGCGATGGCCACACAGTACATGTGCTCACTCAACGGCGTGTTCCGCTCCCACTGACTAGTACAGTGACGTTGTCATTGTTCATGCCTGCACATTCCAGTCCACTCTCCTTGGCTGCCAGGTTACATCAATGTTGTTTAAACCGTTCTTGTTATATTAACAATGGCTGGACTTTTTCCAGACAGACTTCTTATATATTTTATATATATATATATAAAAAAAAAAATAAAATGGGAACATAATTTTCCATCTTATCAATCTATAAAAAGGATTAAGTGACCTAGGCATTTAGGAGGCTTTGCTTAAATTAGGCTTTGCCAGAGAAATTTTATACATTTTCATTGTCTTGAAGATATTACCCAATTTTCTAGAATTTTAGCCAAATATATTCTCATCTTTTAGATTGGGCACAACAGAATGTGATGCCTGGGTCAAAGTCATCTCACTTCCAGTTTTTGTGAATAGAGCACAACCCTGCTCATTCATGTGTGTATGTCCTGCGGCGGCATTCATGCCAAAGTAGCAAAACTAAAAGTATTTATTATCTGACCCTTTAAAGAAAAACTTTGCTGCATTCTTACCAACCACAAAATATTTACTTCTGAACTCATGATAGATAAGTGCATTGTACTTTTAAAATCAACATTTTTCTGTGATGTAGACCCAAGCTATATATGGCTGGGCTGACTCCATTTGAATGTGAATTCTACGTTGTTAAAAAAGGAACAAGAAGATTTGGGCCTCTAACTTTGATCTACAAACATCATTTTAGATTTCCCTGGGAAGAAGCCATGGTGACCTCAAATGAGATTGGGGTGATTTTTATCTGTGTTGTGTGTTTGCAGCAAAACTGGGCTCTGCCCCACTTGAAGCTTCATCAAGAATGTTTTGGAAGCATTTGTCATCAGAATGTGGGATGGACTCTTTGCCCTTGCCACTAAAATGACCTCTTTCTCTGAAATCAATTCTGGGTAAGAATGCCTTGGACTTGGCTCACAGAATGTCCGAGGGGTTCTGTTACCCTGTCCTTTTGGTGTGTGGACGAGGGTCGACCTTGGCGATGTGGCGCAGGTCACGAGGCTGGCCCTTGGCTGTTTCTCCTACCTCCTATTCGTAGTTCCTCTGACTGTGTCACATTGCTTCCAGGGTACTTCAAAAATGAAGTTTGGGACAGAAAAGTATGATTGGAGCAAGGCTTTCAACGCTGTATTTTCTGTCTGGCCGTGGCTTTGTTGGGGAACAGCAGAGTGGTGAGCTTCTCTGTAAGACAGACCCTGGTTTGTGTGCATCGTAACTCCTCTCCAGTTGCAGGCCTTGGGCTACTTAATGCCCAGGAGCAGCGGAGGGCTAGACACTGTACCGGAATAACACAGGTATTAACTGCTGTTGGTGGGAGCCCTCCGTTTTCCAGGAAAGAGGTCTCATGCTGGAGTGTATTGCTGCCCACCATTCTTCATCCCATCCTCTGTGCGCAGGACTTCACCCTTCCTCCCAGTTGAGGTGTAGCCTCCTTCCCCACTTGGTGAGGTTGGCATCATCCCTATGACTTTCTTAAACCAATAAAATACCGGTAGACATGTCTGTGCCCCACCTCCAAGAAGCACCACATGTTTCTGTTTGCCTCTTTTGTGTTTGGTCATTGGCTTGCGAAGAATGTGGGTGGCTGGCCCACTGGTCCCAGGAGGATGACAGTCATGTGGAAGACACCTGGACCCAACTGGAGGCCCCAGCTAAGTCCAGCCAAGGCACACCCAGGGCAGGTGTCCTGCAGACAACCTACAGACGTGAGGACACAGAGTATGTTTTTGTTTTAAGCCACTGGATTTAGGGCCAGCATTTTTGTGGCAAGAGTTATCTGATACAGCCATGTTTTAACCCACACTGAATTCACAGTTGGTGGCTGTTCAACAGTGACGTGTAGTGGCTCCATGCCACCTGTTGCAGACATAGACCCAAACAAAAATATATTTTCTGCCATTAGGAGCTCACAGACCTGTGGTAGAAAAAGAAAGAGATAGTGATGGTAAAACAGGTAGCAAGTCCACTGCATCAGCAGAACACAGTGGGGTCGCTAGACCCGGGGTGAGACCCATCAGGTAGGGCTTCCTGGAGGAGATGATGATGAGCTAAGAAGCACTAGTAGGCATTGAGTGAGTGAATAAGCTGGTGGGCTGAACATTGCCATTATTTATTATCACACAAGTAAATCTGGTAAATACTTGTGAGATTGGTACAATCCTATTATGTCATTAATTTCACGATATTGGATTGGCCAAAGAAGTTTCTTTATTTTTTTTCCATAAGATCCATAAGACGGCTCTTGTAGCGCTTAGTTGTTGTTAACTTCATTTGAAACAGTTTTGTTAGATTGTATTGTGACAGCTGTCATCTCAGTGTGCATTTTAAAAAAAAGCATCAAAATTGGTGAATATTTGTGTAGCCATTTTAATATTGAAGATGGAAGAAAATATGCAGTATTGTCGGTGTATTATGCTTTATTATTGCAAGAAAGGTAACAGCACAACTGAAATGCAAACAAAGATTTGCGCAGTTTGTGGAAAAGGTGCTATGACTGATAGAATGTGTCAAAAATAGTTCCTGAAGTTTCGTGCTGGAGATTTCTCGCTGGACGATACTCCATGGTCAGGTAGACCAGTTGAAGTTGACAGAGATCAAATCGAGACATGGAGAACAATCAGTGTTATACCACGGGAGATAGCCGACGTACTCAAAATATCCAAATCAATTAAGTTATTGGTGAAAATGAAATAAGTGTCTTTTAGTTTACAGAAAAAACCATACCGGTTTTTTGGCCAACCCAATATTAATATGAACAACATTTAATGAATCCCCCACCGTCTCTGTGTGTTCTGGCTTGTAATCATTAGTGACTGGCCAAGCTGGGTATCTGGAGGTCACTGGTTCTGTGTGGAAGTCAAGACTCGTGGTCCTAGAGGGCTGATTCTGTGGTTGATGGGCTTTGATAGTGTCGAGTCAGCTGCAGTGTGTTATTAAATGGAAAAGCTATTCTTTGTACCTTCGTTTGTCCAGCTCAGTAGATTCTTCAGTGGAGCTGATGAGGCCAAAGTCATGAGTTCATTCCCCTGTAAGGACCAATTAGATTCACCATTTGGAGCTCATTACCCAGAGAAAAGGTTTCCAACTAGTACCTAGAGTTGGTATAGACAGAAAATGTATTGCATGGTTCCTTTGAGGACGCACCAACGGTGATGATAGCTGCAGTTCGCTGAGTTTGCAGTGCTTTGTTAGGGGGCTTTCAAATGACTGTTTTAGACTCCTGTTCTGCAGATGAGTAAAGGGGGGCTCAGGGATCGTTCCTCGCCCAAGGCTGTTTGGCTGCTTGTAATAAAGCCATGACCTGGCCTGTCTGGACCCAAAGGCTATGCCGTGTGTAAGCCACTCGAGGGCAAGGTTTTTCATCTTTGGCTTAAATTGGAGATTGAATTGCCATTTCGGGCTGGGCAGTCCTTTGTTGTGGGGATCTGTCCTGTGCCTTGTAGGATATTCAACAGCACCCCTGACCTCTGCCCACTCGATGCTATCAGAACTCTTCCCTTCCTCAGTCATCACAGCCAAAAATGTCTCCAGACATTGCATGAGTCCCCCGGGAGACACAGTCGCCCCTGAGTGAGGACTAGGCTCTGGGTGCAATGGCATCCTTGGTGGGATAACCAGGGGAGACCAAGATCTCCAACTGCGAGGCAAGGACAGACTGCAGAAGCCCCAGAGAGCATTCCACGATGGGGCTTTGGATTTGAGTTCCTATGTATATGACAGACTGGACATACAGGCCCGTGGGAAGACTTTGGCCTCCAGCTTAAGGTCGCACCAGGTTTCGTCCACCTGCTTGGACCCTCTGTCTCTGGGGCATCTTCTCAACTCTGGCCTGACTGTCTAGGGCAGAGGTATTGGAATCAGGCATTTCCTCCCAAGAAGCGTCCAGCCGTCCTGCTCGGGGCATTGGCATTGGCTGCAGGGGGTGCATAACTGGGTAAGGAGACATGAGAGAGAATTGATTGGGAGAGGAGAGGACTGTCACCATCAAAGCTGCGCATGCCCGCTTCTGTGCGTGTAAGACGGTGCCCAGAGCCCGCTGAGCGTGGCGCCTGGCGTGTCAGTGATGCTTAATAAGTGCTGGTGTTATTACAGTTACCATTAATACTATTTATAACTATAACTTTTTTGGGGGTAAAATAAATAAGTAACTAGTTTCCAGAACACACTCCCCCTGGGCTTTCCGTTCCATTAATATTCAACTTATTTAAATTTAATTTTTCAAGGTCTTGTGTTTAATTTTTTAAAAACCTAGTGAATTATTAGCCTTTTAATGAATAATGACATTTAATAAATAATAACATCAGTGAGGGCTCAAAATGTGAACCGTTTAATTTAACCCCCTACCTATGTTTTCTCAAAAAAGAAACGGAAAAAAACTGCCTACAAGAAATTCTACATTGTGACCAAATGTTCTCTGTAATTCGAGCTTCTGGCTTTTAAAGAAATTGCTGTTGTCAGTGGGATAATGGCCTTTCAGTGGACCCAGCTCTGCATATTTTATGGGCAGAAGTGCCTAGCCAGAGTTAATTTTATGTGGAAATAACAGAACAAGGTTCTATGTTAGACATAACAGAACGGGTACTGTGTTCCAGGAATTGTTCCAAGGGCTTTAGCAATATTACTTCACTTAATCCTATGAGGTAGGTACTGTTATTGTTCCCATTTTCTTAGATGACTAAACTGAGGAGAAGAGAGGGTTAATAACTTACCCGAAGGCACACAGCGAATGCTGACAGAGCTGGGGTTCGAACCCAGGCAGCTTGGCTCCAGAACTGTTTTCTTAACGATTGTGCATATTGCCTCTTCATATGCCAAGGAGGAGAGATGGGGGCTGATACAGGAAATGGTTTCCTGTTCCCCCTGGAATATTAGAAGGAAGCTAATGAGCCCGCTGTTTCTCTCTCTGCTGTTTTCTCTGGATCAGCGATATTCAACCTTTTTCATCTCAGGCACACATAAGCTAATTAGTCATATTCTGTAGCATACCCCCCAAAATATTTTTTTTCCAATCTGACCAAAAAAAGACCAAAACAAAACCCCAAAACACCCAGGTATGACTTTGACTCATTCCCACTGGACCGCTGTTGTTGTGTTGGCTGTTGTCGTGTTTTTTACTCGACAGTTGAAGGGAAAGGAAGTCAGTACCCCTGACGAAATAGTCAGGTATTGCGTGTTCTAAAAATTCTGTGGCACACCAGTTGAAAATCGCTACTCTAGATGATTCTTGACAGTCATACTAACTGCAAAACAGGTTTGCCTCACATGAGATCTTAGAGAAGGAGAGAGTGGTACACTGGTGATTGCCTAGCCCCTTATCTTTTATAGGGAAGAATGAAAATGCCGCTTTATAAACACATTTCGTTTTACGTGAGTTTGTGTGTAGATAGCCCTTTGCATTGTTATGTACGTATGAACTTCTAATGTGTATAGAAATGCAGGTCATAAAGAGCATGCCTGCAAAACATCATTTATAGTTTTACATTTTACTGTAGCGGTTAAAGTAACAATTCTACAATTCTACGCAGAATTGAAATCTGATTCGATGTGTGCTGTTTCTCAAACAGGAGGGGCAGGAATGCTCTATATTGTATCAATTATGAAAATTACATTTCTGTCTGTGTCATGGCAAGCTTCCCTGCCTGCCACATCCAACCCCATCAGTAACTCCAGCCCTTCAGCTGTCCCACTGGAAGCTTTAGGTCCACACTGCAGCTTCGTCTTCTTTGAGAATGACATCGGTAGGATGAAGTTTCCCTTCCCCATGGAACTCATTCTTTGGGAAAGCTTCTTTCAAAGACGGATTGGCCATGTAACCGACCCAGGATACTATTTTGGGGCTCTCCAATGGTGTCAGTTTTAATCCCTGTCACACAGAGATGAGAAAAGCTTGGAGCATTTAATAAAAATATTATCAAATTAAAAACCAAGCAGGAACCAGTGTGAGCCCTGTTATAAATAACTTATGAAAAGTGAAAAGATGTTTCTGTTAGCAAATTTAAAATAATCATTAGAATCCTTCAACAGATTGCTGCTAATTAGATTGAGAATTAAACAGCTTTGTATGACTGTAGAGTTAATTAATAACTCATTACTTTTTTAATAAGCCAAATTCATTTGGAAACAAGAGACAGCAAAGTTTATCATGGATGAGATGTTAGATTGGGATTATTTCTACTCCCCTTGATGAGAGACTGAGTTTAATTAAAGCAGGAGACACATTCCTATCATGAATGAGTTGCATCCAGAAACCCAGCCATCTAGGGGTGGAGAGAGCAGCAGCTGCCCTTAGTTCGAAAGCCTCCTTGGGCCATACGGGGTTCATAAAAGTTGTGTCTGAAGCTCCTTATTCAACTTTTGAATTTCGGTTCACTGATGAAACAATCCTTTTTTGAAGTTGTACAGGTTCATCGAAACTAACGTAACTTCCTTCTGCGCCATATTGGTTTTGCTTTCCTTCGAGATGTGCTAGGATCTTACTTTGAAAGCAGTCTTCCATTTCCTGGCCTTCCTTTCTTTCTTCTCACTCCTGTCCTTCCCCCGCCCCCCACAGCCTCAAATTTCATTATTTCTTCATTTTGTTTTCTGACCCTTAGAGGACCTTTATATTACAGCATGGAACGGAATGCAGTGGAAGCAAATGAACAATTTCTGATTTTTAAGGCCAAGTACATTCTCATTATCCCATATGGTAATTTCCTATTTGCAAGCACCGAGGAACCCCATTTCTACATTGCAGTCTCCCACCAATCGTTCTTGGCACCCTTTGGTGCTGGGTAGATTGAATTTGTCTTTTCGGATGGGTATGTGTTTGTTGAAGTGTAGCTTGCAAGTGTTCCCAACCATTTTGCCTTCTAGCCAGTCACATAAAGATCATTCATTCTCAGAGCTGAAAGAGATGTTAGATGTCATCTGGCCATATGTTATTAGAGTGCTCTGGTACTCTGTTATCAGTGTAGGTCTAGTCTCTGCTAAATTAGTGGATATAGTTTGGGTCCCTTTTTTTGCACCCACATCTACACATGAGGACATGTTTCCGTTCATCTGGATTGGAGACTTTCCACCTGGAGTGGGAGGCAGGTTAGAAGAGAATGTTTTTCTCAGGGAGATGTTAAATGTCCTGCCTGGTAATGAGACGAGGTCCCCCTTGGCGCTGAACCATGGCATGCAAATGAGTTTTCAGTTTTTAAACAGATGCCGTGGCTGACTACTATGCATGAAAACCTGGTAACTAGGAGCTCATTTCAGAGCTGTTTGTCCACTCCACGAATAATTACCATGACCTGCTTCTCAAAAAGTGATTAATTCTCAGAGTAACCCGTTATACAAATTTTTCTCGAGATCAATTTGATCCTGTCCTTTCCAAATGAGGACTTGGGCTCTTCAGCTCCCTGCTTTTGAGATCTTACTTCTTGCTAGATTATTTTTTTTTCTTCTTGAAACAGTTCTGTTCTTTAAAACACATCACAGAGCCTGGATCCCCAGCAAAGAACTAAAGAAGCCCCGTTGTGGGACCATTCGTGAGGAGTGGTCAGAGTAGCGTGAACAGGGGGTCTCAGTCGCCTGCTGACTCCTGGTCACCACCCGCCTCTCCAGCTGCTTCTCTCCCTCTTAGGCTCGACTCACCCCGTCCACATTATAATTAGTGCTTCCCTTCCCTTCCGCGGCGCCCCTTTCTTTTCTTCTAGCCATTCAACCGAGACATAGCAGGTGCTTTTGTAAATATTTGATGGATTCGTGGTTGTTGAGTAAGTGTGTGTTTCTCTTGTATCACCTGAATTTCTTCCCTCCCACTCACATTGGACTTGACCTGGGTGACTCTGCCCAATAGGTGGGATGGGGCTCAAGTCCCAGAGGCCAGTGCAGGATTGGAGTGGCTTTCCGGTGCCAGGAGATGTGGGGCCAGGAAGGAGGCCCGCCACACCTGAAGGCAGGTGTTTCCGACTCCTCCCCCATTTGTCTTTCCGTCCCCTGCTCCCAGCCCCACCCAAAGCACCCTCACCTCTCACCCCAGGTGTCTACACAGGTTTCCTATTTAACCTCCCCACCCCTTCTCTTGTGGCTCCAAAATCCATTTCCTGGGAGAAGCCAGAATAATTTTTAGTAAATTTTCTATTGAAATATGCCATATACAGGGTGGGGCAAAAGTAGGTTTAGAGTTGTGAGTACATGAAACATAGTTTATTCTTGTATTATTACTTATTAATTATTGTATTACTTTTCCATGTGAACAACTGTAAACCTACCTTTGCCCACTCCTGTATACAGAAAAGGACATGTACCTTAAATTTTTACAAACTGAAGACAGCCACGTAAACAGAACCCTGTTGAAGAAATACGTTATTATTAGCACTCTGTATGTTCCAGTCCATCGCTTCATAGCTACTATTTCCCCTAAAGGTAACCACTATCCTAACGCCAGGGCAATTTTTGGAATCATCCACCAGATTTTGTCACTTTTCTACCTAAAATTCTTAATAGCTTACCATTGCTCCTGAGCTAAAGTCAAACATTTTACCATTTTGTTTGAAACCCTTCATTCATTCTCACCTCACTTCCCACCTCTCTCTCCCCTCCTTCTCTATTATCCAGCCACAGTGGTCACCCCGTAACTTCTTAGAACATGCCAAGGTCCTTTTCAGCCTCAGGCCCTTTGCACATGCTGAGCTCCCTGCCTGGAACGCTGTTTCTCCAAACACCTTCTCCTTTCAGACCTTAACTTAAATGCTGGCACTTCTGTGAGGTTTTCCTTGGCCACCTAACCTAAACTGGTCTTTCTCATACAGTCCCCCTCTGCGACATCTCCTGGTTCTTTCTATGTTGACTTATTATCTCCATAGTACCTTGGTGGTTTTGTTTTGTTTTATTTCATTTTTGCTTTTTACTTGTCTGCTCAAATGAAGAGAGGGACCACATCTGACTTGTTCATCACTGTGTCCTCTGCCCCTAGTATAGAAGGTGCTAAATAAATATTGGATGAAAAAATGAACACTAAGTAGGCTGAGTGTGGATGCCCAACCTGAGGGACTGAGGCAGGGAGCGAAGTCATGTCCCACGGTGAGGTGCTCAGAGGGGAAGTCAGGCTGATTGCCCGGTCCTGGTGGGCACCTGTGTTCGTGAGCCCCGGATGTGTTTGAGATGTTTATGTGTTGTGAGCTCCGAATGGCGGGCACGACGACTTTCCAGCGGAGTAATCAGCAAGGGGACAGGGCCCCAAACCCATTTCATTGTGCGGCCAGAGTCTGCTGTGTTTCTCATTCTCCTCTCTATAATGAGGTCTGGTCCCTTTCCCGTACTGTCCTGATACTATCATTCACATGACCACGGTCCTTGCATAATGAGACTCGCTTCCTACCCATTGCGTTATTGTGTATTGGAGAGTAAGGAAAGTGCAGGGAAAGGGAAAGAAAAATAAAAGAAAACAGGGAAACTCAGAAGGGCTTGACCTCCTTAGCCAACTTCTCGGGTATGGGTAGCTAATTACTGTGGGGGCAGCGGAGGCTGGTCGTGGAATTTAAGCGACTTTATCCTGGGTTGGTGCCAGAAGCCATACATTTAGCTAATGCATTTTTTTATTCCTCTAAAATAGAGACTTAAAGTAGATAAGGTTATTTGCATTTTTAAAAAGGCTTTTTAGATTTCCAGCCTTAAAAATTCTGTTTGTCCCATTGCATGTCTCAGAGCAGTGATTTTACGCCCTTAAAATGGTGTGTCCAGTAAGGCGTTTATTTTGTTTTCCCCATCGTTGCCTTCAACATTTCCCACTTGTCTCTCTCCACAGTGCTGTGGAATTTGTCTTGCTATGTTTTGAAGAGGTCCTCAAAAAGAGATAAGGGCAACTGTTGTAGAAGAACCTTGAGGGGGCAGATTCTTTGCCTGTCTGAAGTCGCCACCCAAACTCCATCTCTCAGGTCACGTTTTGGTTATCTATAGTTATGTAACAAACACATCCCCCCCAAATTTAGTGACTTAATAGCAGTGTGTTGGTATCTCTCATGGTGCGGTGGGTTGCCTGGGCTTAGCTGGGTGGTTCCTTCTCCAGGTCTGAGACTGGACAGGTGGTGTTGGAACTGGAGTCGTGCAAAGGCTCAGCTGGGCCGGATGCCCGAGATGGCTCCCGCACACGATTGGCAGTTGACACAGGGCATCAGCTTTGAACTCAGCTGGGACCATCCACCAGTGTGCCCACGAGTAGCTTCTCACAGTGTGGCGACTAAGAAACTCATGTCCCCAGAGGCAGGAAACACAAGATGGCAGGAAAGCGAAGAGCTATGCCTGGAGCCAGCACAACATTATTTCTGTCATATTCTATTGGTCAAAGAAGTCAGAGGGCCACCCCAGATCCAAGGGGGTGGTGCTATAGGCTCTACCTCTCAATGGGGGAGTGTCAGGACCACTTTGCAGAAGAACACATGGCACGGTTGCAGCCATCCTTGGAAAAGGCAGCCTGCCGTACTGTGTCTCCGATTTCTTCAGTTCCCCCTCCCCGCAGATCTTCCGAAAGGCGGCGGGCCTTTGGCAGTGATTCCCTGAGTGGAGTGATTGCCCAACATTAATTCACTACTGACCTGTGCACGTTTGACGTATTAGATAAACAGATATAGAAGATGTCAGATTAAGGTGCCGTTTGTTTCCACACTCACACACACACACACACACACACACACGAACTACATTGAATTTTATGTTGTTTTTCTGGAGTCCTGTTACCACCATGTCGGAACCAAGTTCCTAAAGATCCGTCCTTTCCTTGTTGCATTTAGGTAACCCTAAAAAGTAAACTTGCTTAAATTCCTGCCCGCGTTGAGTAATTGCGATATCGATCCTTTGAATTGAGAACAAGCTGCCTGCTAATGTGGCTGATTCATTCCATCTACCTGTTGAGACCTCAACCAGCAAGCCTGAACTTGCTGGTAAATGACTGTCTTTTTTTTTCCTGTTACATCATTTATGCCAACCTTTAGAAAAGCCTAATGGAAGAGGGTGTCTTGTCTTTTATTCTTTTAACCAGTGGACATGAAATTCTTCAAGTTGTGTTGCCATGTTAGTTTTCAGGAGAGATTAGTCAAGTGCATTGGTAAATGCATGTGTTTCTTCTTTTCCCGGCTGCCTTTTCTTCCAGCAAACTTTTCTAAAGGTGATAAATAGCTGAGAAGATGAAATGTCCACCCACTGCAGACTCGCTGTCTCCCACACACCCCTGGGTGCGTATCAGTCCGAGATGATTCCCCCCCCCCCACTCTACTCTGCCTGAAGATTTTGAGTTCATTTTGCTTGAAAATTCTTTAAAGTAGCCAGCGTCCCCTTCTCCCTGTAAGTGGAAACAGAAAAGTTAAAGTGAAATTAAGAAAAATGCTTTTAGTTAATTTTAATGCTCACTTTTCTCACACATGTATCTCCCTAAACTGGAAGAAACCTGGGTGGAGGAATGTTACCTTTTCCCCTTCTGTTTGATGTTTTGCGGAACTTCTGGACTCAGAAGCGTGGGGAGAACCAGTGTAAACCTTGATGTTATTGATGAGGCCCAGAGACAGCAGGTGATTTTCTCAGGGCGGCCCAGCAGCTCAGTGGCTGTCATGCTCTGCTGACTGTGCCAGCCGACCCCTGCTGGCTGTCGTCTTGTCTGTTGTCCGGCCGGGGACAGCCTTGGCTTACCCAGGACCATTCTGTCTGGGGCAGCGCCTCCAGGGATCTGCTTCCTTCCCCTGGGCCTTGAGAATGAAGGCCTCAGTGCGCTCAGTGCCCTGAACGTTGGAAACTAGCATCTGGCGTGTCGAAAAACGAATTAGTTTGAAGCTCAACCTTCTCAACCACCCAAGTATGGACCACCGTCCACCAGGGTCAGAGGCGAGGGTAATAGCTGCCGTTGAAATCCTGCCGTGAGCTATCATTGTATGCTATCTTTTTTTTTTTTAATCCTCACCTGAGGATATGTTTATTGATTTTAGAGAGAGAGGAGGGTGGAGGGTGAGAGGAAGAGAGAGAAAGAGAAACATTGATGTGAGAGAGAAACATTGATCAGTTACCTTCTTCTGTGCGCCCTTACCGGGGATCAAACCTGCGACCTTTTGGTGTAGGGGATGGCACTCCAACCAACTGAGGCACCCGACCAGGGCTGTATTATCTTATTTAATGTTTATTTTCACACACTTTGCCCCTTTGGTGTAACAGATCCCATGAGAAAGGGCAGAGAATGAACTACTGACCAAGTCAGTTAAATTATTCGCCCTCTTAAAGGGGGGAGGTTGGGGGAAATGAGGCTCGAAGCATCTGACTTCGCTGGCATAGGCCAATGGGGTGACCGTACGGTGCGTGGCAGTCACCCAGAGGGCTGGCAAAAGCGTAGATTGTTGGCTCCCTCCCAGGGTTCCTGATTCAGTGGGCTGGAGGTGGCTGAGAATTTGCATTTCTAAAATGCTTCCACTGAAGGTCCTGGATTAAAGCCCCTCACCCCTGGCCTGAACCATACCCTCCCTTCCTCTGGTCACCTGGCCATGCTCTGAGACCTCAGCCGGCTGGGTGAGAGCTAAGTTTCTCTTGCAATGCCTGATTTTAATTAACGTAAGAGGGCTTTGGAAACTAGGGTCCCCTTTGGTATTTTGCACTCCTGAATGGCCAGGTACTTGAACATAGTGTTCTGTGTGAGAAACAATTAGAGGATGATTTGAAATAGGATGTAATTAAGAGCGCAGCAGCCACCGCACTTTATTGGACATCTGCTGTGTGCATTATGTACATTATCTATTTAATACTCACGACAGCCTTGCAAGGTAGGTGTTGTGATGCTACCCACGTTTTCCAGATGAGGAAATGAATTCGGTGAAGAGTCTGCCTTAGTGAGTTATGGAGCTGAGAGGAGACTTTGTCAGTCTTCTGCTACATTATGCTTTTAAGTGACATTATGCAATATTTTAGAAGTCCAGAGAATAAAGACACCCCCAGTGTCGACGGCATCAGCAACAATACCAAGTTCCAGCTGTTGAGCGCCTCCTCTGTGCCCAGCGCTGTGCTAAGCATTTTGCGTTTCTCACCATGTTTAAACCATACTGCTCCCCAGCAAGGAAGGTAGCTGTTGTTTCTGTTTTGCAGGGCGATGTGGCATCCCAGGGAGGTTAGCTAAATAGCTTGCCTGAGATCATAGCTGGTAAGTGGCAGAGTCGGGCTTTCAGTCTGGGTGGAGCAGGTTCCAAAGCCCAGGCTCTTGGCCGTTCTGTTTTGTTGACTGGCTGGCTGGTGTGAACTCCCAAGATTTCTGCCTGACACCTTGGGGAGTGATGACAAAGCTGGTGGCCCTAGGGATTTGGGAAGCAGAATAAGTTTGAGGAAAGAGATGAGTTTCATTGGACATGGTGAGCTTAAAGAAGTTCGCCAAAACCTTGTCAGAGACCCTACTGTGTTCTGTGCCAGGACCCGTGTTCATGGTGATGGTGGAAAGAGGCAAGATCCCTAATGCTGACACTTTTCGAGCCTTACCCTGTGACCTGGGACGAATGATTTAAACAATAGGTCTCAGAACTGACTTCAGAATGACGGCATCTTTCTTTATTTCTGTTGCCTTGCTGCAGAGCGGCGAAGGTTAAGGTAACCTCTGGAATTCATGGAAAGTGCTGGAAAAGTCAGAGTGCAGTCGCACGTGGTGAGCACATGCGGTGTTTAAAGCCCCCGCTGCCCATGCCTTGCTCTGTGATGTTCCTTTGCCACAGGATATTAGATGAGAGATAGGAGTGAAATTCTTATTGTGGTGAACGTTATTTCCTAAGAGGAGTTGAAAATAAAACCAGGATAGACTTTTCATCATGATATTGGTGTTTCTCAAGCTTTTTTCTCCATTATCACTCCCCTAAGGAGATGTTTTAGATTTTTTTTTTTAACTAATCTCTCCTCTCCATGAAATTAAATAAAATAGGATTTTGTCAGGTATGGTTGCACTTGGGAGGGCCACAAACTCTCATGGTATCTAAGACTATTTTGCTCCTACCCCCACAAACAATTTTGGCTCCTTTGGGGGTGATACTGTCCCCACTGAGGATACAGGAGTTACATGAAGCTTTGTAAAGTCAAAGAATGGAGTGTCCACCTGGGGGTTTTAGTGCAGGAGTGGAAATCCTCCTTTCCCGTGGCTGTACTAAACCTTTCGTTTTATCTCACAGGGCTCTAGCAAAATTTCTAAAATTTGCCTCTTGCTGTCCCTTTCAACAGCACATGTTTTTGGGAAAGTGACCTGTCCCAACCAGGGCGTCAAGAGTGTAGGTTACGCCCTGGCTGGTGTGGTTCAGTTGGTTGGAGCATCATCCTGTAACTGAAAGATCGCCAGTTCGATTCCCAATCAGAGCACATGCCCGGGTTGTGGGCTCAACCCCCAGTTGGGGTGCCTGTGGGAGGCAACTGATCAGTGCTTCTTGTATTGATGTTTCACTGTCTCTCAAATGAGAGTAAAATAAACCTCTTAAAAAAAAAAAAGAGTGTAAGTTGCTGTTGTATCTGTACTCCTGCAGTGTCTAACCTCACAGGGCTGGCTGTCTGACCTGAAGTTTCCATCGGTGATTTGGGAAGAAGATGTGGCCTGGTTGGAGAGGGTCTGGGCCGTGAGAGCCCTGGGGCTAGACTCGGACCTCTGCATTTGTCTGGTGGACCCAGTGTCCAGAGATCAGTGTTGACCACCACCACTAGGGGCACAGGATGGGCGAGCCTTTGTTGGGGTGCATGAATTTACGGGGTTGGTGGTTTAGCAGACCAGCATGAATTGGTGGGGGTGGTAGCAAACAAAGGCCATGTGGCTGAGGAAGCTAACATTTCATCTCTGGTCTTTCCCTTCTCCCGCTCAGTTCTAATCTCTTGTCTTTTCCTCCCAGTTTACCTTCCCATCGGTTATATTCTTCCCCTGCCTTTATTCCTTCTTTCCATATTATTTTCCTGTTTTTCTCTCTGTGTCATAACTTTGCTTCTCCTCGGAGCACACCTTGGAACAAAGATTTGGGTGCAAGTAGTTTATTCTAGATCTCAGGTGGCACTCGATAGAGAGAGGGGTTGTGCGATAGGGAAGTGTGGCAAGGCCATGACGAGTGCGTTGACAAGCGGGTTCCTGCTGGGGACATCCCGAGAGACGGAAACACACCACAACTCCCCTCCAAGGGACGTGGAGGCTGGGTGTTTCTCCATCAACGGTCACGTCCACCCTGCTCTGCCCCCATGGCCAGAAAATGCCCTCCCACCAGGACGCAGGTCGCCATTGGTGTAGACCAGAGACTTCCGCAGACCCTTGGAGGGAGGTGGACGCCGCCACTGTCTGCTGTACTCTGTGCTGCGCTTTATCTGGCTCCTTACCCCCCGGTGTTGAAATGAAGTAAATATTTTGGTGGATTTATTGAAAATACACATACATCCCCTATTTCCCAGGTAAAAATTAGGTCAGCTGAGCATTTCATTTCCCGCACTGGTTATACACACTGAAAAAATTACCTGGGGTTGTGCGCGCGCGTGCGCGTGCGCATGTCAATGACCGCCAAGGAAAAGCTGGTCGTCTTAGAAATTTAAGTACATTGGATATGTAATCGAAACAGCCAGCCCGCGGCTTTGATTTTCCTCTGTTCCCGAGAATTGCGTCTGCTCCCCTGACACTGCCAGGCCGACAGAGCAGCTGTGGCCAGAGTCAGCCCTGCACTGGCCGCCATACGGAATAAGCAGACCGAGAACCCTTGAGCGGGTCTCTCCTTCCAACACCTGGGTGTCTGTGGCCATGTAGGTCATAAACTCAATTTTGTAAATTACCTTTCAAATATTAGATAAGCTGTCTGACAAAAGAAACATAATACCAGTAATACATTATTTAGAATTTGCCACCTGTACCGTGGTACATGTTTCACCATATTGCCTCATTTTGTCATTAGAGCTATGAGCCGTGCTATAGAATATCCCTTTTCCAGCTCGGGAGGCTGTGGCTAAGGAAGGCCGCATAGCTTTGCCTAAGGCCACAGCCTCGAGGATGGGGAGCCGGAATTGGAAATCACATCTGCAGACTCCAGTCTGCATTCTCCCCTACAGTGCCGCGCTGAATCCCAGCCTTTAAGGGCAAAGTACTCAGGAGCCCGCTCCGTGGTTTTCATCACAAACAGTGTTTTGCGGACACCATCTCTTGGCGTCGACCTGCAGCAGATCCCATGAGGTCTGTTTTATCCTGGTGCTGTTAATGAGAGAATTTGAATTTTCTTGTTTTTGTTTCCTTTAGAGGGAATGGTGTCTAAATCAACTTTAGACTTGGTCGCAAATGTGTGCATTTACGGCAAAGGAAAAGTTTGCCACGTGTTTTGTCTCTCTCGCGCCGGAGAGTCCCTCGATCATACGTGGTATCTGAACTTGGGGTAAAATCTGGATAATTAGTGGCATCTTTGGCTTCACCTGGAAGTTTTAATATCGAACTCTTTAGCATTTTAACTGCTACTACAGACACACACACTCACAGGCATGCGTATGTATGTTTGCATGATAAATGCAATCATCTTTCTATTTTAGGCCACCCTTTCCTGCCCGGGCACCTTCCCGTTTTGCACCGTGGTGGCCGCCACAGCACGCCTCATTAGGGTGTGTTCATATTGTTTTGTCCTTGTCTGGCTGTGTGGCTCTTTTCCCCACTGGGCCCTGGGTTCCGTCATGACAGGGCCTGGAATGAAAGAGATATTTGTGATGGTTTGGGGAGGAAAACTGTGGATGCAGCCCCAAGCTCCAGGTTCTATTTCAAGGCCTGTTTTGATGATGCTTGAACTTGTTCAGCATCAGATTCGGTTGTTGCCGGAGTTTAAGGCACCTCCGCACTGACCCAGCGCAGTGAGGTTACTTTCTGTCCATATTCTTGAATTTCTAGAGGGGGCTGTCTTTGTACAGGCGAAAGCTTTCTCTATGTAATACACATAGTCCTTCCTTCCAGGGTTAATGCAGCTGACATGTGGACAGTGACTGTGCCCCTATTCTGTGCAAGGCCTGTGGGAGCTTCCGGGGAAAACACACTGTGGTTCCTGCCCTTGAGGGGCCCAGGTTAACAGAAGAGAAGTCCCAAGACCAGAAATGATGACCCAGGGAGGAAGAATCAGTGCGGTGGGGACATGGATAGGGTCCGCATTTCCCGCAGCTGCTGCTGACCGAGTGGGGGCAGCCGTAGTTCTCGAGGAAGGGCTTTTTGAGCTGGGTCTGGTCAGATTGGATGTGCAAAAATGAGAATGAGACTTTTAGACAGATGTAGAAACCTGGAGGTGCTGGGGGGTGGGGCGGGGTTGGGAAACACCATTTGTAAAGGGGCAGGTTGGGAGGCAGGGATGGGAAACTAGTCTGGGCAAACTGACTGGCCCCAGCAACCAACCCACCTGGTGTCTTCAGGCAGTAAGCCCAGAGCAGGGAGGAAAAGGTCAGACTGGGGTAGGCAGACTAATATGTGAGGTTTGCCCCTCTTCCCAACTTGCTGTGTGTCCTTCGTAAAATTGCATCCCCTCTCTGATTCATGCTTTCTTCACCTGTGGCAAACAGGATACATCCCTGAACTACTGACCCCACTGGGTGTCATGGTATTCAAAGCAGGTGGTGGGTCTGAAATTACCTTGTGAGCTGTAACATTCCACACACATACATGATACCATTACCATTATTATTTTTTGGATCTGGGGTATAGTGGAGGGATTTCATATACCCCTGCTTGTGGTGTAAAGATTTGTCATTATTATTTTGGAGAAATGCCTCTGTGTGTATGTGTTTGTGTGTGTGCGTGTGTGCGCGCGTGTGTCTGGCGGAAGGGCGGAAGACTGCTGTCATGCTGCCTTCACCCGGGACAGGCACGGCACCAAGGAGAGGTCTGTGCTGTCTGATTTGGGATCTTTTATAAGCTCATATATAAGTCCTGCCTGTGCCAGAGTCCAGCCTGGCGAGGGACCCTGCAGGCCTGAACGCGAGTGGGCGGCGAGAGAAATGCCTGTCAGGTGCGTGTAGCCAGTTCACACCACAGGCAGGCCACTGGGTAGGTGGGGGGAGTCAAAATAGAAAACCACTTAAAAGTTTCCGAAAGCCACATGTGCAATTATGGAGAGTCTAATGTGCCGCCAGGCCCAGGGGCCCGGGATGCGAGGGCGCAAAACGTGGCCTTTGGAGGCAGTGGCTGTGCTTATTAGCATTTATCCTAGAAGGTTTCCCTTTTCTCTTGCTTAAACGTGTAGTTCGGTTTGCTTCAAACTACAGGGTCAGCTTCCAGCTGTTCTATTGAGTCAGTTCTTCATCCTGTAAGGACATGTCTACCCATCAGGCCAGGGGCAAATGCTGATACTGCAGGCCAGGCTTTGAAGGTTCTGTAGGATACGGGAGCCCTCAAAAACAAAAACCGAAAAGGCCACCTTTTGGAAGAGGGGGCTGATAGACCATGGAGAGCTTTCTATCCAACAAAGGCTATGGGGTGGGGTGGATATTCTATATAGTCTATTTATCTGAATCCCTGTGATCTTAAATGACCCCATGAAGTCGGTGTGATTGCCTCCATTTTACAGATGAGGAAACGGAGGCAGAGAGGTTGACTAACGCGGTCGAGGTCTTGCAGACCAGAACTGAATTCCAGGAAGTCTGGCTCCAGGGTCCGTTTTTAACCATTATGCTGTGCTATTTCTCTGTGGCTTTAAGGAAAGAAAGTCTTTAACTGCAGGTGAAATATTGATTTTGGTAACCCTGGGTCTGTGATGAAGTTCCAGATTTCAGTTTTTCCTCAGGCCCCTCGGGGCTTCTCTCCATCATCGGGGAGGGGTGGGTGGGCCGGCTGGCACGTGACCCCAGGTTCTGGAGGGACCCTGCTGTCTTGGCCTTGCTCACATGGCTGGTGGGGGTGGGGGACCGGTGGGGGACTTGGGGGGTCATCTTTAGCAGCCTCCTGCTTCGCTTTGCACAACCCGGGCACTGCACGGTGTCTGCGTCTTGTGCGCATATTATCACAAGCTGATTTTCACGTAAGAAGAGAAATTTGGTAGCTTTTGAAGCCACACGCGAGTCACTTCAGATCACAAAGACTCCTCTGCTGTTTGCTCTAAGGAGCTGTGGTTGTCTCACTGTCTGGTGGTGTACCTGAGCTATTCCCTTGCCCCTGGGCTTAGGTGTCTCCCTCGTCAAAATCGATGTGGGAAGAAGAGTCCCTATGATCCTTCTGTCCCCGCCCCTCAGCCTCCTAGCAGCATTTGCCACCCAGGGGAGCCTGCATGCCTGCGTTTGAATCCCATCGTCATCCTCAACCAGCTCTGAAACCTCGGGCAAGTTACTCAGCCTCTCTGTGCCTCCACGTCTCCAACTGCCGATGGAACCTTAGTGGCATCTTGTCATAGAATTGTCATGAGGATCGAAAGAATGAACAGTGCCTGGCACAGAGGAGGTGCCTTGCATCGACTGTCATTAATGTCCTGTGGACATGATCATCAACTTTGTTGTCCTTGTACTCATTTTGAGTGGTGCTAATGAGCCAGGCTCTTTCAATGACTCTGCAAAGTTCCTTTGATTTAACCCCATTTTCTGAGCCAGGTTAGGTGGCTTGCCTGAGGTCGCACAGTCCGTGAGCCACAGAGCTGGGATTTGAGCCAGCCTTTTTCTGACCCACCACCAATACCCTCTTCGCTGCCGTAGGCTTCCCTTTCCGTGGCACCCTTACCCTGTCATGGCTCCCTTACAGGGCTTTGCGTGGACCCAGGGAGCCGAGGCCCACGTGTGGCTGAAGCATGCCCTCGCCGAGGCTGGCGCTCAACAGTCCCTTGGAGGGAGCTGGTTTGCCTGCTGTCCTGAGTGCTCCTCTGTGGATGGATTTATGGCTGCCATGACCCCCTGGTGCCCTGGAGCCCTGGCTTTCTAATTTAATCTCTTCTGAAGTTCCTGGGGGGCTTCCCGCCTCCTCAGCTAGTAGCCTCCTGCCATCACCCCTGTTACCTGAGCACAGGGGCCTCCTCTGGTCCCCACACGTAAGCTGCACCGTAATGAGCTGGCCTGCCCATCGATACACTGGATTCCAGCCCTGTCCAGCCAGCCCCCCGGGGGCCATGAGGGATTGTCTGGCTTCCTCCGTCCATCTGGAAGGGCCCTTGTTAGTATTCCAGGCAGGCAGAGCTGTGGACGGGGAGCCTGCTGGGCCGAGAGCTGGCTGGGGGTGGCGGGAACCCTTCTGTCTAGAGCTCTGGGAGGAGGCGTGGGGAGCAGGGCTCCTGTGTGAGGCTCTTCCCTGGGAGCCGACTCCTGGGGGGCTCTTCTGTGCCGTCACTCTGGGATCAGAGCCCTTCCTTGGATCACCTAAGGAAGGAGTTTACAAACCTCGCTGTTCTGGCCATGTCAAGAGGAGAAGGCCTGTGATCTGATCTCCTGTCTGCAGTCAGGTGGTGGGGCGAGGGGAGGGTTGAGAGAGGGAGAGAGGGTGGCAGCCTGGAGGCTGGGCGGATGTTCGGGGTGGGTGGGGGAGCCACATCCAGACCCCGTGGGCCTCCTGGCCAGAAACGTGGACGTGTGGGCCCAGGGCCTTGCATTTGCGCACCGGTGCTGAATTCCAATCCCACCCAGCTACTAACTCTGACAGTCACTTAACCTCCCTGCGGCTCAGCTCTCAGCTGTAAAGCTGAAAAGCAATAATAGTGATTTACCTCTCAGAGCTGGTGGGACACACTCCTAATGGCAGGGGGAAGTACAAGGTATCGCTGGGGGTGAAACTACTTGATAACAGGCCAGTGTGCCTGGAATGGAAGCCTCAGGTGTGGACACTCTCCCCAGGCTCCCGAATGGGAGCGGGGCTTAATGTCCGCGTGCAGGGAATGCCTGGGCCTCTTGGCTCTGCACCCTGAGACCCCAGCCTCCCCATGGTGCTGGCCCCGCTCCCAGGCCACAAGCTCTTTCAGGCCGCTCGGCCTCTGCACAGCCCGAATCCGTCCGAGCTTAGCACCAGCATCTTCCCCTTCCAGAAGCCTCCCCCGATGACCTGCTCTCATCCTCCTCGAGGCTTGGCCACACTTCTCTTATACCATTCACAGCCAGGTACACTGCCTGCCTGTAATGTTCATTCTATGAACACACATTAAGCACTTACTGTGTGAGGACGCTGCCCTAAATGTTGGAGATGCGACCATGACCTCGACAAAGACTTCAGGCCATAAGCACCAGAACATAAATATGTAAGAGGAACAGGGTCGTGGTGAATTCTCCGAAGGAAAGGAACAGGATGAGGCGGAGGGTGGGGGACGGCGATCATTTCGAATGTGGTGTCTGGGGAAGGCTTCTGTGAGGAAACGGCATTTAGGCTGAATTCTGACAGATGAGAAGGAGGAGGGCTTGCAGAGAGCCCAGAGGACAGCATTCCAGGAATGGGAGTCAGCACGCATGGGGGCCCTGAGGTGGGGGAATAGCTCTGGGTGCTCAGGGAGCAGGGAGAAGGATCATTGGTTGTGTGGCATGGGCCATCAGGGAGTGGGACAAGGACCAGATCTGGACCTCACAGACCGTGGTCGGCAGTTTAAATTTCATTCCTTAAGTGCAACGGGAAGTCATCAGAGCCTTGAAGGCGGGGAAGTTACACGACCTGACGTAGCTTTCTAAGGGTCATTCTGGCTGCTGTTTGGAAAATAGGTTAGACGGATATGAAAGAGATTGGATGACTGGTCCCGGCTGTTGCAGCTCAGCTGGTTGGAACATTGTCCTGTGAACCAAAAGACTGTGGGTTCGATTCTCGGCTGGAGCACATACCTAGGGCGCTGGTTCAGTCCTCTGGAGGGGCACGTGTGGGAGGTAACCGATCGATGTTTCTCTCTTGCATCAATGTTTGTTTCCCTCTCTCCCTCCTTTCCTCTCTCTATGTCATCAATAGGCATGTCCTCGGTAAGGATGAAGAAAAGAAAAACAGGAAGAAAAAAAAGAAAGAAAAATACTGACTCATACGTGTGTGGGTGGGTGTGAGCATGCAGGTGTGGATACACAAGTATTCATGTTGTTGAATTCTGCAAATTGGATTTTCTAAGATTCTTTTCTCTTTCGAGACCCATAACCCCTGTTAGCAAAAGCTGTGTAAGTCACTGGGAGATTTGGAAGTAACGGGAAGAGGCAGCCCAAGGTACTGAAAACCTTACTGAATGTTTGGAAGACTTTCAAAATAGGCAAATTGTAAAGCTGAAGTAAACTTTTCAGCATTTAGGCCCCACTTGTCCTGATATCTGAAAAGAGATTTGCTTATTATATGAAGTGGAAAAGTTACAGAGTTTAGTCTTCATAATAAGCATGCAGCAAAAATGTCCTGCCCACCCACCCATCTCTCTTCCTACATAAAGGGCTTTTCTTCATTTGAGTTTTTCTTTTGATGTTTGTTTTGTTGGTTTTTTTAATAAATACACACTCATTATGTAAAATTTAAAAAGAGAAAATGTAAGAATATCTCTTGGAATTCTAGTGCAAATGCTATTAAGCACTTGGTTTGTTGTCATCCCTTCTTTTCTTGTATAAAGGTGTACGTTTTATGTACAGTGCCATTGTGCGTGTGTAACATTTGGTAAGCTGGCTTCCTTCCCACAACAAAGTAAAGCATTTACTCATCGTATCAGTCGGGATGGGCTAGGCTAGGCTGCAATAACAAATAATCCCCAAGTCTCAGTGGCTTTAAAAAACAAAAGTTTATTTCCCTTTGACTCTCATGTCTGCCAGGGCGGCTTGGAATGTCTGTGCCAGGTGCTCTTTGCTTGGCAACTTGTGGAAACAGAACAGTCGCTACCCTCACATCAGCATGGAAATGTCCTGAAAGAAAGTGGGGTGTCACTTTCACTTGAATTCATTGGTCAGAACTAATCACATGCTCCCACTTAACCACAATGGGGCCAGAGTGCAGTTCCATCATAGGCTGTGAAAGCCGAGAGCCAAAAAATATGTGGTGAGCAGTGCTAATATCTCCATGCTGTTGGGTCCCTCATTTACACAGTCATTATTACAAAATATTTACATGCACTGGGAAAATACATTTCTAAATAATGAGCTGTGAGTTTTGCATTTTCTGTCGTGGGGCCTTTCTGCTGCTGTGTCTGGGGAGCGCCTGCTCATCTGCTCATCCATTCTGATATGTGCGCACACCTGGATGTGCCAGGCCCCTGGGGGTGGCCCTTGATTTGGGGGGTGGTGGAAGCCAATGGGTACGTATTCCCATCTTCCTTCCCTGAGCAGATATTCTCAGAGGGTCCCTAGTGGGGTACAGTCTGGGCTGTTTCAGTGTTGATCAGCCCTATAGTAAGTACACCCTTGGTTTGACTTTCCCTCCCTGCTGTTCCACGCTTCCCAGTCCTGCATTCCTGCCACCTGTGGTCACTTCCAGAAATAAAGTACCCCCTCACAGGCCCCTGTCTTATGCTTTGCATTTTAGGAAAACCCAGGCAAGAGAGACAGGAATGCCCCGCAGTTAGAAGTGTGCCCCTCAAAAGTTCCAGGCACCAGAGGCGGTTGAATTTGCTTTCTTGACCATTCCATCTATTGCTAGAATCACGGCACGTTAGATTTTGACTGTGTTGGACTCTGACTTTCTTGTGCGGCTTTTTGTTTGCTAATTGTCTTTCATTTGTCTTGTTGGTGGAGGAGGCAGGTGCGTTCTTCACTGCATCCCCAATACCTCCCAGCTGTTCATTCGCACTCTCTGTGAAGGACTCGAACGTCTTCCGCCTTCCTGCGGGCCTGCGGGCCTGCTATCTTATGGGCTTTTCTTTCTTGCTGTCCTGGAGCTCTTCTCTTTCTGGAATTCTCTGTCTTCTTTTCTTAGGGATTCTTTTTCATTTTGTTTCACTATATATTTTTTGTGCTTAACTAATGTATTTTTTTGAGCAAATTTTATTTTCTTGCCATACTCATTTACTCTTTGACATCAAGAGTAGTAAAGACAATTCCTAGAAAAAACAGTAACAAAATTATACTTCTTTTTACTTCTTATTTGAAAGGAATAAGAAGATTAGATAATGAATTTTACTTCTGTATTGGCAAAACAAAAACACTACTGTCAGCATGCTCAGAAGATTCTCCTGTCATTGGTAGTTTCAGTGACATGGCATTGCACTTTTAAGTAATTGGTTAGTACCAGTTGCTTCAGAAAGACAATCTTGTCTTCATAGGGGCATGCAAAATTGTTTCACGGTATTTCTAATTAACTTTGGAAATGGATATAGGAAAACTTTTGTTGTTGAGGATTGAAAAAAAATATTTTTTAACCTTCACACTGCAGTGTGTGTGTGTTTGTATGACTCTAGAAATCAGAGTCACAATAATTTTCTCCATGACATTTTAAAACATGTTCAGTTGTCCTCTAACATCGAATGTTGCTAATTAGCTCCGCACATGAAATTCGCGTTCTTTTATGCGGTTTGCTTTGTTTTGTCCATACACTGCCTTCCCTCACATACGCGCTACTGGAAGGTTAGGGTGTTTTCTTTATGGTGTTTTCCATTTATCCTATTTGGCACCTGACGCGTCCTTTCGATCTTATTTCTTCAGTTCTGTGAAATTTATTTTTAATTCTTTTGTATTTCCTTCTTTCCTTTTTTTTTTTTTTTATTCTCTCTCTAGAGCCCCTGATAGATGGGTATTTACTTTGTGGAATGACCTTCCATGTCTCTGACTTTGTCTTTCATTTTCCAACTTGTTCTCTCTCTGCTCTGTATTGCGAGAGATTTCCTTAAATTTTTTCCCCAGTTTTTCTATTAAATTTTGGGGGGTTTACTTTAACAGGCATGTTCTTAATTTTTAGAAACTCATTTTCTTTGTTTCTTTGTTTTTAAAATAACCACCTGCTCTTTCTTGTTTTATGTGTGTAGTATCTTTTTTGATATCTTGGAAAATATTGTTAAAGAGTCTTGAAAGTTCTTGTCTGCTTCTGGGTTATCTTTATTTTCCTTGGAGTCAGCTCTGTGGTTCACTCCTTTCTCTGGCATCATTTGATGATTTTGGTGGTTTATTCATTCCAGGAATGCAGGATGGGGGTGAAGGACACAGATAGCTGGGGCGGTGTCGGTCGTCTACCACTGAGCACGTACAAGGAGGGACCCCCCAAAAAACAATGTATTTATTAGAAATTGTGTATTTATTCTTACATGTTTAACCTTCAGTCACCTCCAAAGTGCTCTCGATTTAATGCAATACACCTATTGAGACTTTTCCACTGCTCAAAACAGTTTTTGGGCTTGTTGATTTTGACGTCTTTAGCGCTTCTGCCATTTTTTTGTTTCACTCTTCCACATTAGCAAACTGTTTCCCTTTGAGGACTTTTTCTTTCATCTAGGGAAACAAAAAAATGTTGCTCAGGGTGAGATCAGGTGAATAGGAAGGGTGGGGCATGGGGATCATGCCGTTTTTCATAAAAACTGCGGAATACTTAGTGCGGTCTGGGCAGGTGCCAAATGCAGTGAAAGTCTTAAAAAAAATTCACTGAAGCCGAACGCAGCCTCTCACAACAACACTGGCTTGTACACTGATACAGATGGGTTCCTAGAACACTCACCTAGCTGGGGAGGCCTCTTCTCCAGGGGACCTGCCCTCTGGAAGACAATTCTGGTTTTTTTGTTGGTAGCTGAGTTGATTGGCAGGCTTCATTTGGACATTTATGGAACAGAAGCAGACAAGCCGTACCCCTCTGCTCCCCTCACACTTAGCCAAAGAGGAACACACTCTGGACTGATAATCCACATTCTGGAAGCATAAGCACCTCCTTGGAAGATTGTTTCAGTGTTCTTGGAACTGGCATCTCCTTTTTCAGTCTGGGAAAGCTCTTTTGCTGTTCATGGGAGAAGAGGGTGGGAGGGGGGGCGATGGGTGAGACTGGGGGGAGGCCCACGCATGTAACCTTCCTACAGACAGTTTTCACTCATTCACCCCCTTCCCCCGACTGGGTATCCATATCTCCTCACACTGGGGCTTCCCTGGTGGAAGCAGCCTCCCCAGCGCCTCCCCCATGTCCCTATGTCTGCTACATGCACGACCACCTGTCTCCTCTTTTTCATAAAGTCACCTCAAGTTCATGGTGCTTTTATGACATCATCCTGTTGGTACTTACTGTGATATCAGTGGGTTTTGGGGAGAAGCAGGGAGGGGGGACACATACGTCATCTGGTCTTCATAAACCATTCAGTGTCATGATTTAAAACCCTCCAGATTTCTGTTAGCAATACCTGGTTGTTGGCTGTTTAATTTTTTTCCCCCTGACTTTTCTCTTCTTAAACCCCAAGGAACATCTTTATCTGAGAAGACTTTTAAACCATGGATCATTATTTTGGGGGGACCGATTTCCAGAAGTGGAGTACGGTTAACTGGCATGGTAAAGAGAACTGTTCGCATCCTCACTGTACCGTTTACTAGTTGGTGGTTTTGAGCAAGTTGTTCAGCATCTCTGAGCCTTATTTTCATCATTTATTAGTTGGGGATAATAATATTCTTATTTCCTGGGATTGAGTTCATGGATTACAATCAATAATGAAAGTAATGCTCAGTTCATGGTATTTGTCCCTTACGTATACTTTCAGTTAGTAATACCTGCTATTATTATTATTATCCACTATTTAATCCTTACAGCAGGGAGGGATTATTTACTCTATTTTCTGGATGAGAGAAACAGGTGTAGGGAATTTGTCACTTTCTCAAGCCATTGCTCTCATCCTCCTGCCCGGCTGCGTGCCTGTGAGGGAAGAAAGAGTTGTCCTAGAATCCCGACCAATTCACAGGGAGAAATTCTAGGTAACGGGTAATGGGCGTTCCAGAATCAAGCTGTTATTCAGAGGGGAACGTTTTGTGGGATATTTAGAAGCCCTCCCGCGCCCACCCTCTGGCACCAAGCTAGGTTCCTGGACCGTGGGTGTGGGCGTGTATGCCAGGTGGGTTGGGCAGACTGAGGGCCTGGCTTGAACAGCCCGGGCATCAGGCTTAGTCTGGGTGACCTTGCTGAGGGGCCTGTAGAGGGTTAAAGGGCCGAAAGGAGAATTTGAACCCAGCACCACCTTGACTCAGAGTCTGTATTTCTGGCCGACTGCGGGAGTTGAGTCACTCGTGGCGACGAGCACTGTGTAGTCACGGGGCGGGCACTCAGCAAACTTGCAGAGCATGCGTGTGCGGAGCGAGCTGTGGTGCTGTGGTGCAAGTGAGGGCTGCAGAGGCAGGTGTTCAGGGGATGGGTGAAGGGAAGCTCCCGGCTCCCTCCGCTGGGAGCCTCAGCCCCTCTCTCCGGGACCTTGGGGAAGTGACGCCAAGGAACCCTCTGAGCAGGCTCCCCCTGGCCGTCTGCTTCCCCCCACTTACCAGAGTGCACGTCCCCTGCCGGAGTTATTAGGCTCCCGACCCCGCCTTCAGAAAACACTGCCTTTGTCCACAGCAGTAGTTCCACTTTTGGAAATGTTTTCAGAGCCAGCCTTAAACCTTACCCCCCTGCTTCCTGCAAGACACGTCCCCCAAAACGAAACAAAGTAACATGAGCTGCCATTTCTTGAGAAATTTGCCCAGTGGGATTGTCTTATTTTTGAACTAACAAGGTATTATCCGAGTTGATCAGATCGTAGTTCAGGTGAGTTTGACCAGGAGGCTTTGTGCCGCTGCTGTGCTGACGTCACCGTGTTCCATAGGCCTGGGTTTGTGTCCTTGAATACTGAGCGCACAGGTTAGAGCTTTGTTGTTTGAAAACATTGCCCTGTTCTCAAAAAATGAAGATTTGTTTCTCCTTTACTTTATGAAGCAGAAGGTATCAGATTGCTCAGGAGGCCCCCTGAAAAGGAGTTACACACTGTGTGAACAGTGACAAAGAGCCTGGCCTGAGGCCACCAGCCCGCATTTGGATGTGCTAGTTGTACTTCAGTTAAAAAACAAAATCAATGCAACCACGGGGAGGGCTCTTAAAGGTGTTACTAAGTGAAAGGAACCAGGCTCAAAAGCTATAGGCTGTGTGACACCATACACAGGGCATTCTGGAAAAGGCAAAACTGTAGGAACAGAAGCTAGATTCATGGTTGCCAGGGACTGGGGGAAAGGAAGGATCGTAAAGCGGCATGAAGGAATGTGGGGGGATGATGAAAATATTGTATGCCTTGATGGTGGTGGTGCTTACACGGCTGTGTATGTTTATCAAAATTCACAGAACTATATACCTATAAAGGGTGCGTTTTGCTACATGCAATAAACCTGGGATAAATTCAAATAGAGTCAGTGATATTCCTTAATAGGCACATCTTCTATACCCGGTTCTAGCAGCATTTACCGGCATTTACCTACATTTACTGTTAGAAGAGCAATTCTTTTTAGCTTAGAACAGAAGGATTAGTAAGCCTTAAACCTGCTGGGTTTTATTGAATAACTGTTTTATATGGACGTGACAACCTAGAGTCGTGGTCCTTATTCACAAATTTGAAGTGTTCCCAGGCATTCTGAATCCTCAAAGGAAGATTATGTTTAGAATGGTTTTAAGGTTGAATGTACTTTATTATTTTCCTTTGGTTTTTTGAAAATGAGTAATTCATGCTTGGTGGCTTAGATGACTCCCTATTACTGAGTACAAATTATTCATCAGACCAGAAAAACACAGTCCCCTCTAGTTGAAGGCTTTGCTTTGGCTGTTGATGTTAAAGACATTTCTGAAATTGTTCAATAAAGTATGAGCTTTAGCCTAAAATGATGACATACGGTACACAGTTAAATTATTATTATTATTTTTTCGTCAAATGTTTTATTCTTAAAAGGCTATAGAGCTTTTCAGTGCCATGTCATGGTGCAGAGTAAATATGGCTCAAGTGTTTTTTTTAAGTGGGGCTTCTCGTTTTGGATGAGTTAATTTGAGAGTTCTTGCCTGGCCGCGTTGGGACTTACGGTTGCCTAAGACGTCCATTGAAGGCAGGGTAGCTGACCTTTGTGTGGTTGTCTGGAGAGAGGCAAGAAATTTGGTGGCGACTGGGAGTAAAGAGTGGGGGAGAAGCGTGTGAGATGGAAACTGGGTGCGGGGAAGCTGAGCACTTCCCTAGGTCTTGCCCCTTTAATACTCGTCCTGGGGACATCTTGTCATTCTGCGATCTCTGGGTTCCATAGGCAACTGACACCCCAAACTCGCAGGTGACTTTTTCCTAGAAATGCTTTTCGTTTCTCAACTGGAAAATTAACGCTCCTTTTCCAAACACTTAAAGACCCTCTGTGTGTGTGTGTTCCTTACCATTCCTTGTGCCTGTTTTTTGAAAGGTACATGGTTTGTAATTAGTCTGTAAACTCAAGGAAATGCAGCGAGATGCCTAATGCATAGTTGGTGCTCAGTTACTACTCGCTGCGTGAACAACTTGAGCAAGATTTTTAGTTTACGTGCTAGCCAAGTAGAATTTATAATTATGTAGGGTGAGGTGGCCTCTGGGGTCACTACCGAAGCCTAGAACTACTTGAATACCATGCGTCTTGTGGAGTCCGGTGTAAGAGCCAAACATGCATGGGAGAGCCTGGACAATCACAGGATGCTTGTAAAGGGATGAGGTGTTTCATTGGCCACACCCCTGTTCCGATGATACAGAAAGCACTGTGGGATGGGTATCAGCGACTGTTGTGTATAGCCAGGCCCCTCGGCTGACTTGAGAGGGGGCCGGGGAAGCTCCACAGCTTCTCTGGAACTTAACAAAACCAACAGGTGCTCTGAGAGTCTATCTGGACGCTGGAGGGAAACTTCACTATCTAATCACCACTGTTCGGGAACATTAAGGTACAAAGAAAATAAGGTTATAGTAGCTGTAAAACACTTCAAGTTACTTTTTACTTTGTAAATTTTTTTTTTCATTAGAAAAGTAAAGATCTAATCTATAGCAAAAGGAAAGATACAAGAAAATGGAAAGAAGAAACACCCATGATCGTATCATCTGGAGGCAGCCGTATTGACGATTTTGGTGTCCTTCCTTCTAATGTATTTTGCTTTTTTTTTCTTCCCCCTTAACTTCCTTAAGATCATAGGACATAGACACGATTTTCATATGCTCATTTAAATGCCTGTTTTTTCTGATGTTAAAAACAATAAATGTACCTCCTACAATGAGTGTAACAAAAAGGCATAATAGTAAGTGTTGGTAAGGATGTGGGGAGATTGGGACCTCACCGTGGCGGTGGGTATTTAAAATGGCATAGCCACTTTGGAAAACCAGTTTGGCTGCTTCTTAGAAAAATTAAACATAAGATTATCATATGACCCAGCAATTTTACTCCGAGGCAACTACCCAAGAGAAATGAAACCTACGGGCGCAGAAAGACTTGTGTGAAAATGTTCATAGAAGCATTATTTAAAATAGCCCCCAAATGGAAGTAATTTAAATGTCCAGAAGCTGGGGAATGGATGATGAAAAGGGGGCAGATCCTTATGCTACCATACAATACTGCGCAGCAATAAAATGAAGGGAAGTACTAACCCATAACATTATGAACAAACGGCAAAGACACTCCGCTGAGTGAACAGAGCCGGGCAGAAAAGACCACATATCGGACGATTACACTGATGTGATTACATTTATATATAGAAAACAGCAAATGACTAGAGACAGAAAGTAGGTTAGTGGTTGTCTTGGGCTGCAGTTAGAAACAGGGTTTGACTAGAAAGAGGCATGAGGGATATTTGGGGAGTGATGGGAATGTTTAAAACTGTAGTGTGGGGAAGGCTGTGCAACCGTGGAAATATAATCATCATCATAGAATCATACTCTTAAAATGGGTGAATTTTAGGTTACGTAAATTATACCTCAATAAAGCTATCGAAAGAAGAATAGTCATAGAAGCACTCTTTTTAATTGCTGTACCAAAAATAATAAACGAAGAGGAGAATTCTGGTTCTAGGCAATGTGATAAACAAAGCATGGCCTACTGATGGATAAGCCAGTAAACTCAAGGCCAGAGTCCCCTAACCACTCCAGAACCAAATTTCCAGACCACACCAGCATGAGCCACGAAGTGTGCGTTAATACGTGTCAAAGGTCAGAGGCAGGGGAGAGCAGGACCGTGGGGAGGACATGGTCATGGCTGATCTTTAGTTCTTAGGAGGAAAAAACAAGTGTAAATGTGGGTCTGTCCTTGTAAGTTAGGGACAGCAAAGAAAAGAAAACATTAGTTTATAACTTTCAAAGTAGAAGTAGGAAAAAATAAAGAAAATTTGATCAATTAAGCAAGAAATAGGAACCTAGAAAGAAAAAAATAACACAGTAAATAGAAAACACAAGATAGGATGTAGAGGTCAGCCCTACAAAAGCACTGATTAAGACATAGGTGCTCTTGGGCTGGGCTACAGAAAGGGTTCAACAATACATGGTTTTAAGGGCGTCTCATAAACAGAGTACGGAACAAGGTGGAAAATATAGGGATAAAAATGGCATTCCAGGAAAACACCCAAGATAACACCAGGCTAGCCATTTCAATATCATGCGAAGTAGAATTTAAGGTGAAGAACATGAAGAGAAATGACAAGCGATGATTTATTCTGGAAATTCTACAATACCACAACATTCCAAGAAGAAATAATAGTCATGAACAAATATAGCTAGCAACATAGCCTCAAACTATATAAAGAAATAATTGGCAGAATTTTAGTAATACAGTAGCTAAATCTACCATTGTAGATAGGGATTTTAATATAGTCTTCTTGGAAACAGATCTAACAGACAAAAATAGGCAAGACTATGAAAGAGCTGGATAACATGATTAATAAGCTTGCACCGAGAAAACATGAAATGCATATTATTTTTTGAGCACACGTGGAATTTCCACAAACGTGGATCACATCACAGGCCAGAATGTCACTCTCAGATTTCTAAGAATTGACATCATTTAGACCATATTTTCTGACTCAGTGAAACCTGAATAATTGGAATAACAAAATAGGGTTGAATTCAATAAAAGAGGGATGGAAAAAATAGCAACAATTCAACAAACCAAATATTAGTTCTTTGGAAAGATTGGAAATGTGGACAAGTCTCTAGTGAGACTTATCCAGGATAAAAGGAGAGAAGGTGCATACAAAATAACTACAGATATGGAAGCAACTTAGCCATCCTCAGGGAATTCGATGAACCACCGTATGCAAATAAATGTGAAATACCATGTGAAATGAGTAGGTTTATGGGAAAAAACATAGGAGTCCAAAGTCAGTCAGTCGATAAATGGAAAACTCTGAGTAGAACAATCGCTGCTGAAGAAATTGAAATAGTGGTGAAAACTTCCTCCTCCAAAAATCGTTAGGCCCACACATTTTTGCATAAATATATAGTCCCTGCCTTGTACAAGTTGTTCCAGAGACTTATATAACAAGGGGGAAGCTTCTCTTGTTGCTTTCTGAAGCTTAACACTAAATTTATATCCTCAATATCAAAACTGAATGAAGATAGCACCAGAGAAGAGAAATTACAAGTCAGTTTCAGTTAAAAACTGACATAAAATGTTAACTTTCTAAATCCAGGAACATATTAAAAAATCATATATGGTTGGATTTATTCTTGGAAGTGCGAGAATATTCTTGGTGCGTTCGGGTCATGTTCGCTGCTCTAACAGATAAGCTCCCGTGTACACAGAGGTTTATTTCCTGTTTGCAAAGTGGAACAGCAGTTGGTGGGTGGCCCACGTGGCGATTCGAGGAGCCCGGGCTCTTTCCTTCTCATGATTCAGCCTCTCGCTCAGGCCCCAGAGTCCCAAAAAAGAATGTGGAGAATGTCTAGGTAAGCGCTCTGGGCCTTTAGTGACACGTTGTTTTCCGGCTCACGTCCTTTCTATGAGAACTAGTTCGTGGCCACATCCGCAGGCTGGTGAGTGTAGTTACGGGCTGGGCAGCCATCTCCCACTGCCGATGCCCCACTCACTATAGAAGGAGCAGCTCCATGTTTTTTGGATGGGATAGCTGATGCCCACTACAGATTTAACTTCAGAAAACCTATCAGTGTCAATTGTTACATAAACAAATTGAAGAAGAATAACCGCATGAAGATCTTAAAGGACGTAGAAAAGGCACCTATTTATGACAAAAGCCCAGGAAAAAAAAAAAAGGAATAGATTAGGTGTATCAATCAGCCTTTTGCCAGGCTACGCTGCGGTAACAAACAACCCCCAAAATGTCAGTGGCTTATGACCACAAAGGTTGATTTCTGGTTCATGTTGTATGTTGGCTGTAAGTTGGCCGTGTGTTTTTGCTCTCTGTGTTCTTAACTCTGGAGCCCAGGCTGGAGGAGCAGCCCCTATCTGTGATGTGTGATCCAGTAACAGAGGAGAAAGACTGGTAGAAGCACCGGGTGATGTTTCCAAGTGTCAGCTTGGATGTGGCCTATGTCACCTCTTTTCTTTTTTTTTAAATAGGTATAATTGTTAAAAAACCTTCACCCAAGGATATGTTTATTGATTTTAGAGGGAGAGGAAGGGGGGCAGGTGAGAGAGAGAGAGAGAGAGAGAGACAGAGACAGAAAGAGAAAGAGAAACATTGATGTGAGAGAGAAACATCAATTGGTTGCCCCTTGTACGTGCCCCAACTGGGGATCAAATCTGCAACCCAGGTGTGTGCCCTGACCGAGGATCGAACCCACAACCTTCTGGTGTACAAGGTGACTCTTCACCCAACTGAGCCACCTCGCCAGGGCACCTATGTCACCCATTTTATAATCCATTGGTCAGAGCCAGTCACATGGCCAAGCTTGGTGTCAGTGTGACGGGATCAATAATTTGCCCCAAGGAAAAGGCCCCGTGGAGATGCCCCTGTAGAGAGGGGCAGCAAATAATTGGCAACAACAACACAGTCTGTTATGGAAAGGAAGCCCTTAACTTGACAAAGGCGTTCCTCCGAAAGCCTGTTGCAAACATTACGTTAAGTGGGTAAATTTTGGAAGCATTCATTTTTAAGGTTTGAAAGAAGGAAGGATGTCCATGATTATTGCTGCTACATACTGAACAAGGTTTTGGGTAACGCAGTAAAACAGATAAAAGAAAGTCATAAGGGTTGGAACGGAAAAGCAGTTTTTTCATTACTTGCATATAATATCATTTACTTGAAGAAAAATGAGCAGTCTAACCACCACTAGTAGTGAGTTCAATAATTTTTCAGATAATATACACATCCAAATATCAGTAGTTCCCCTGAATATCAGAATAATAAATTCAGAAAATGTAATTGAAGATGTCATTCACAAAAGCAACAGCTATAACATATCTAGGGATTAATCTACTGAAAGAGTGTATAAGATTTACCTGGAGAAACTCCAAAGGGCATGAAAGAACGCCTGAATAAGTGGAGAGGCATCCTATGCTTATGGATAGGAAGGGAGACCTACTGTTGTTAAGATGTCATTCATTTCAAGTTAATCTATAAACTTAATGTAGATACAGTAACATCACAGCGTTTCCAGAGGTGGTTAGTCAAACATATCTTCACATTTGTGTGAAAAGAAGAAATACTCATGAAGAGCTAGTTAAGGGAAAAGAAGAGAAAGTAGGATTTGTCCTATTCTCTCTAATGTGAGTTGGGCACCTGAGAGTTGGTGGCTTGGACATTCTAGTGAATGATTCCAAGTGACATTCTAGTTCACTGACTTCTAAGTCTGCTTCATTTATGAGAGATTTATCTCTTATACTGAATGCAACCCTATTCTCGAAGCATTAACTGAACATTTACTTTGTGCCAGGTATTGGGGTACTAGAGAGGAAGAAGGTTTGGACTTCCCCTCCCAGGAGTTCACCCTTCAGGAGGCGAGGCAGAACACAAATGCTAATTACCGGGGCTGGCTCGAGACTACTGGTAGACGAGAGGGAGGGGCAAGAAGAAAGCCAAGAGCACACAAGTGGAGATGGTGCTTAAGAAGTGACTCTAATTTCTAGGCGAGATCTGTGTTCAAAGGGCACAGAAATGGCACAAAGTGAAAAACGGGCCCAGAACAGAGCTGCAGAGCACTGTGCGCTGATGGAAATGTGATGTGGGGGAAGCAGAGCGGCGTGTGTATTTATGCGCTCCTGGGCCTAGCGGCAGGTTGGCAAGAGAGCCGCCCGTGACAAGAGCAGCTTTCCTTCGACCATTTGGAAGTGTCGTTTATTTCCTGATTGCTGGCTTTGCCTTTTCTCTGCCACTCAAACTTTATTGGGAAATGGATTCTCTTGCCAAGAGTGTGATTAATACCGCAACTGGGTGTGGGCTTAACAACAGAGTTGATGGTTATATTTTTAAAGGGGCAGACTGCTTATAGTTTATGTCACCATGGTATGTTGCGTTTATCATCCCTAAGTGGAAGGGACCTGTTTAAATGAGATTTTTGTTCTTTTTCACAAGGCATTTGCTGTTCACTACCCACCCCCACTGCCACCTTGCATTTGTTGCTGATTTTAGAGAGTGAATATGCATGAAACAGGAGGCATTGTATCAATTTTTTTAAAAAAATTATTTTTTATTGTATTTTTTCCATTGCCATCTATTTATCATACCAACTTTTATATGTGGGTGGCAGTGTCTGCAAGAGATGCGGTGACTGCCGTGGGACAGTGTCGTGGGTGCTAGAGATGAGATGGCAATGTTGGAGACAGGCCGCTTACATGCCTAAGCTGGGCCCTGGGCAGTCACCAGGGTCGAGGTCCGACCCCTCATCTTCCCAGGCCCCCGGACTCATTTGCTCAGGGCCTCTCGAGGGGTCAGTTTCAGGCAGATTGACCCCCTGACCAACTCCACAAGACACTGGTGCCGAAACCAGATGCCGAACTTGTTAATTCATACTGACAAATATAACTGCTATTCAGTCGTTCATTTATTCAACAAAGATAATTGAGCATTTACTATATGCTTCAGCTGAGCTAAGAAGATACAGCGACCACTAATGAGGCCAAAGGATGGGGGTTGTGTGTGGGGGCGCGCAGTCCAGGAAGAGAGAACGCTGTGGGCCGAAGCCCGGAGGTCCGCTGCCTTTCGCCTGCTCACTTCCCTAGGTTTCTCAACGCCCAACGCCCACATGGGTGAGAACGGCGCTTGGCGAGCATGGACCCCTCAAAAGGAATACTGGCAGGTGGGATCCCTCAGTGTCTTCCCCTCTGCGCACGCTCAGGGATGACTGGGAAAGCTACCGCCTTTTGCCATGTGTAATGCACTGCCGTCCGTAGTGCACTCACATTTTTGGCCCAAACTTTCAGGAAAAAAAATCTTTCATTTTAATTTTTCAATTCGATTTTTTATTTACTTATATTTAGAAACAAAACCAATGATCACATTCCAGGGTATTATTTTACATACAGATATTGTTATTGCTTTCCTTAGTTATGCTTTTAAGGCCTAAGCATAAATAAGAGAATTGAAAACGTTTATATAGATACAGAATTAGTACTACTCATTAGTAAGGCACATCCTTATTTTTCCCTCAAAAGTTTGGGCAGAAAAGTGCTCATTATACACGGCAAAGTACAGCCGTTAGGGTGGGTGAGTTTTAGATTACAAGCGTGGGCTGGGCCGGGGCTCCACCACTTTAGTTGGAGCTCAGACCTCCTGAGGTCCCCTGGACCCCCTCAAAGCCGAACTCTTAGGTTCAGCAAGGAGCTCGCTCTTGCACATTTAGGGGGCTTAGCCGAAGTGGGTGTCATGGACAGTCCCTGGTGGGTAATTACAATATGGAAATAATTTTTAAGTAGGGGATTTAAGATCCCTGACAGACATGATATTTATTTAGAAAACTTGCCGAGAGGAAATTGCCTCTGGCCAGAGCTTCTTCCCCTCTGGAATCGTGGGATCCTGGAGTTCTGGTGAGTAAAAAAGGGCCTTCAACCTTCCGAGGCCTGGGAACTCACACTTCTTGCTTCGAAAGTGAGCATCAAGCCCTCATTACTGCCTTGTGCAAAGGATTGTGCAATTCTCACTGTACACACACCTGTTCAGTAAGCAGTTTAGATTCTGCATATTTACTTATTCTTCCACATTTGGGGATGTGCTTTCTATTTCAAATTTTATTTGCTCTCAGGGCTTCCTTGGGTCCATGCAGATCTAGCCTCTAGTGTGGTTGTAGATTAGTTGGGGGAATGGCCCAAGTGGCCCGGCCAAATTCAGGGGAGATTGAGGAGTTCCCGTGAAAGGAGAATGGTTTCCACTGGGCAGCATGTTTCACTTGGGAGGCTGCCGGGCGCATTTGCGCAGGGATCCTAGTTTTATCATCGAGATCAGCAACCTGCGGGCCAGCGCCTGACAAGTGTTTATTAGAGCACAGCCTGGTGGCATAATGAACCGGCATAGAAGAAATGCCACCAGCCGTCCTGCTTTTGCAAGCGCACACTGTCTTCCAGCCCTCGGTTGAGCTCCCAACATCTGGGCGTGCGTCTGCACAGAAGAGCACTCGTCACGGTGCCAGACAGATCGGGAAAGACATCGCGCGCCATATGCACTTGAAACGACGCCATCTAAGGGGACCTTCTTAAATATGCGTGTTCCTTCAGCTTAGGGATGCTCATACTTTGGGGAGGAATCCCACGAGGGCTGCAGTTCTTAAAACTTTCTTTTAATTAGCGGTGTTGTGATGCTGGTACATCTCCGTTGTTTAGTGGTAAAAAAGCAGGACCGCGGCTGGGAGAAAACAAAATACTGTTCATTAAGGGCTGCGTGTTTATCTTCTGCCTCCATGCAGGGCTCTCTCCAGAGGCGCCGCGCTGGGAACGAGGCTGAGAAAAAGCCCTGGGAAGGGGCAGAGTGAGATGTGTGCTTTCAAAGTCGAAGTCAGCACATCCTTTCTGGAGAGCTTTGGCTCTGTGGGTGAAACCGCCGTCAGTATTGGGGCCTCCAAAATGTGGGAGGAGAGTAGAAGGAAGAAGGCTATTCTTACGTTTTCGTTTTTGTTGTTTTTTTTTCTTTTGACAGCACAGTATTTGACCCAGGGACTCAAACACTTAACTACTTGATTGTACGGAAACCTAGAATTACAGCCCCCAATTAGGAATCCAGTCCAACCCTCTCATTTTACAGATGGAGAAACTAAGTTCTAGAAGGTTCTGAGAGTGACTTCACTAAGGTTCTGTGGGAGTATGGAAAGAGGACTGACTTTATGGTGTTCTGCCGAGGATTTAGAGGGCTGTCAATGTCATTTTCTCTCTTGTGAAGTGGAGCTAAATGATGGATGGGTGGAACTTGGCATATCCGGTATGCAGAGTGCCACCACGTAGATCAGTTTCGTTTTGTTGCTTTAATGACTCGGAGTGCCGGGGATCTGAACCATAGGGAAGCATATCTTTTACACAGAAAAAGAACTTAAGTCATTAGCAGACATTACAAAATTTTGTTTAGTTTTTGCTTTTATTTAACAGTCTAATATCAAGCAATCTTTTAAGTGTGTGTTGGCAGGTTTTTATTAAAAGGATTGGTTAAGTCAATTCTGTTACAGTTACCTACTGCAGAGTTTCCAAATCTTTTTTTTTTTTAATCATGATTTCTCCCTCCAAAGAATCTTTCAGACATTTTCTCCCCCAACAAAATTTTAACACCACAGTTATACTGTATGTTTACATCTGTGCTTTATACATAAAAAGAATAAGATATTCTTTTTTTGCACCCCCACACCCAGATTCGAGAACACATGGTACAGAGGAAAAGCCCGGACTGGTCACCAAGTTCTTATTCTCACTGGATTAAGAAAGAGGAGCATGTAAACGATTTTGAATAATGTAGGAAAATGTTATACTAAGTGGGGGAAATGAGAGAAATGGACACCAAGTGTGATGTACAATATAAGGCGCCCATTGCATATGCAACCTGAAAAGAAAGGGCACCTGTGTGAAGAGTACATAGGTCGTTGTAGCTCCCTAGGCAGCTGATTTTCTTTTTCTCCTTGACCATCTTATTCCACATCTCCCCCCCAGTGTTTCTACCGCAAGCACGGATTCCATTTACAATAAGACGACTACTATTCTGCAAAGTTGGTGTGCGTTTTTGGCCCTCGCCCTTGTTGTGGACCTGAAAGGATCTTAGCTGGTCGCAGAAAGGCTGCCTGGAATCTAAGGCTGCAGGCCGTTGCCGTTCTGAATGCACAGATGGTCTTTTATTCCTCTTGACTTCTTCAAATCTGCTTCTGCCTTGATCTTGTGGCAAGGGACCACACCTGGACCGGTTTTTGAGCTTGGTGGAAACTTAAAAGAATGTGGGCTTACGAAGATACAAATTCCAGAATTAAGTACTAATTAAGTTCTTGGACACAAATCACTTCACACACTCCACTTAGAGGATTTGTTTAATTGACTGAGGAAATAGTTTGAAGGGGAAGAGCATTTCTTTTCATTAGTGTTCAAATGAAGTGCAAATTATAGAACTTGGGCTCCATATTTCCTAAAGATAGAAGCCTTAGAGAAAGGAAGAAAAATTAGGAACGGAACTTAGTTTAAAACAGAAACAAATGCAGTTTGGGTAGAAAAGTTTGGGCAATTTTCTACATGGATAATTTGAAAGCAGCCAGCTAGAGCTGGGTTGGAAATGACTCCCCCCTCCCCACCCTCCCCAGAGCTCAGGTTTGCAGCCAGATTTTATTTTGTGTTGTTTTATTTCATATTCAGTTTGGTTCTTTAATAAAAAATGTCTCCGGGCTAAGGAGACAATGTGAATATGTGAACCATGTGTCAGAGGCCTGCAAACCCACTTTGAGGAATTAGATGTTAAATGAGTAAAGATGGCACCTGCAATTACACGGACTGGGATAAAATTACAAGGGTTATTAATCTACCGGCTTCGGGGCTCAGGATGGCTGCCAGGTGATTCAGCAACCAATTTCTCCTGCATATTACATCTTTGCACAATTATAGCCAATGTGTAGCTATAATGTCTATGAGGTCATTATATTAATTTGTTGCAAGGATTGTTTCTTGGGTTCTTAATTGCATGAATTTTTCCTGAGTCTCAGAAATGTTGGCCAGTTTCAACTAAGGGTTGGGTCAGCTCACCTCAACTCCATAGAAATTGATGAGAGCCAGCTGCATGCCAGGCTATGAGGATACGGAGCTGAGAAAGGCAAGCCCTGATCTCAATGAGCCGACAGCCTAGAGAACTCAATCCCACGTCCAGACAGGTCTGCACAGGCCAGGCCGGTATGCGTGAGACAGGCCGGTTGTAAACCAATGGGGAGTTATGGAGACCGATTCAGTGGAACAATAACCCTTCTAGGTCAAGCCAATTGCTTCCCTGCAGGAAAGAGGAGCTGGACAGAGCAGATTTTTAAAATGTGAGCTTTCCTCTTTCGGGCTGGTTCCCTGCAAGCCGAACCGGGGATGGGGGCCCGTGTGAAAGTACAATAATTTAATCGAGGTGAGCTCGGAGGCTGTGGTCCCCAAACTCTAGCGCACGTTGAGAATCAGCGGGATGGCTTGTTCCGGCACAAAGTACTGGGCCCCACCCCCAGAGTTCCTACTTCAGCAGGTCTCCAGAGGGGTGGGGATTTGCATCTCCAGCAAGTCCCAGGAGATGCGCGGTTGGTCTGGTGACCGTGCTTCAGGAGCCACTGCTCTAAGGGCTCTGGAGGTGAAGGAAGGAGGACCAGAAGAAACAGGAACTAAGCAAGGATGTGGCTGACGTCCGGCTTCAGAATGACCCCCCGGGCGGGTTGGGCTCCAGAGTACGAGCTGCGCCAACCTTGGTCCCCTCTTGAGACAATTTTGGGCAGCTCTTTTGTCTCACCTACAACCTTGTGTTGTTCATCAGTCACTGGCCACTGCTCTGTGGTGGAGGTGGGTGGCGCCTGTTTGATTGAGGGCAGTTTTTTAGAGAAGGGGGTACCTGTGAGCTGGGGAATGGCCACCTCCTGGTGAAGAAGATCTGGGCAGTTCGCCAGCAGCATCCATCGCATCCCTCAAGTTTGAAAGAATGGGAACAAACTCTGATATTAACAGCCCCCCCCCCCCCCCCCGCCCCACCACAGGAACTAGGTAGGACCATTAAAACACACCTGTAGGCCAGTTTCATTTCAGAGGCTGGCTGTTGATCACTTCTGGGCTAAAGGTTTTCCTAAAACCTTCTGTAAGGTGGCACACGCCGGGGCTGATAGACGTCCTCTGCATAACCTGAAGTCAGCTCGAAGGGTTTGCCTTAGCAGCCGGCCACGAGCCGGGCTCTCCAGAGTGTTTTCCCTGGCTACACAGGCTGCTTTTCCGACTGATGCTGTGTAAATCACGGGAAGGCTGTCCAGAGTCTCCTGGACTGGACCAACTGTGATGCGGGCTGTCATTCATGACTAACCCATTATTACGGCCCCGGAAAAGCTGAGGGACTCCCAGCTAATTTCTGGGGAGCCCATTTCACACCTGAATAGCTCTTATTTAAAAAAGTCAGCTGGGTACTCATTACAAACTTGCCTTTGCTAAAAGACACCTCACTGCTTCTCCTTAAGCACCTCCCCCATCCCCAACCAAATTCTTTCCTTGTCATACTGGAGATAATTCTCCCTCCTTCATGGTGCTCACCTCCTTAGTTAATATGGTAAAGGAGAGTCAAGGGTGAATAAATAGAACGTGGTACATTATTTATTACAGCCTTTTTGGATTCCACTTACGGTAATAATGGCAAGTAAAATTCATTCTGTTTCTAAGGAATCAATTTGCTCTAATACGCCAAATGTCATCATTTTGAAGTTAATGTAATATTGTAGAGGATTTGTTGCTGCAAATAGAAACAGTTATAGCACTGTCCAGTCGGCAGCCGCCGATGCCAGAAGGCCCTGGGCAGTGGCAATATCAGCGTGAAGTGCACCAGCTGGATTGGCAGGTTTACACAGGGGCCCTGGGCTACACCGAGTGAGCTGTTGTTGGAGGCGTCCTGTGTTTTGGGAATGAGCTCTTAGCCTTGGACCTGGGGCCGTTTGAGTCCAAGTATGTATTGGGGTTTGCCTGTGCTGCCCGTTCAAGCTTGGGGCTGAAGGTCGGGGAAGGGCAGAGCTCACTGGCTTGGAGTGTATCTCCTTTTGGGTGCTAAGCATCATCCTTACACATACTTAGCGTGGCCTCCCTTATGTGGCAACCTCAGCTTCTCAGAGGACAAGTCGAGAACCAGGAGGTAGCTTTTGAACTCCACCGTGACCCTTTCACTGGTCACTGTAGTTCTCCTCCTCTTCCTCTACCACCAGTTCCTTCTCTGTGCTTTGGTAGCATTTGGTGCCACCAACTGTACGCTGTCCGTGGCTCTCTTCTCACCTAGCCTCCTCCTGATCCTCTGCCCACACCTCCTTTAATTTCTCTCTGGCTGCACTTTATCCCCCTGTCCTCTACACAGGAACCCTCCAGTGTTTGCCGCAGTCCTTTCTCCTCTCTTCCCTCATGGCAACACTAATGCCCTAGGGATGCCCGGTGCGTCTCTCTGTCTGGCCTTGATCTTGCTCTTCAACCCTAGTCTAACATCACTAACTCCCTGCTGTTATCCACACCCCCTCACATGCCTAGTTATACCACAGGTGTAGAAACTCAGCAGGTCACAGTTTGACCGCCCCCTTTCCTAATGTGCTGTTTTCCCCTTTGTTTCTAATTTCTGTTACTGGTGGTTCCCTGTCCCCTGGTCCTCAGGCGTTATCTGAGGACTTCCCTTTTGGTAAGTATTGCTCGGTGCTTGCCTGAAAGCCCCTCTCAGGTTGTGCCAGCCCCCCGTTCCCAAATCCCCAGCGGCTGGCCCCTTTAAATAAATTACATATATTTTTGAGTTTAAAAAAATTATTGAGGTAAAATTCATACAACATAAAATAATCCTCTTAAAGTGAGCCGTTGAGTAGTATCCAGTACATTCACAGTGTGGGACAGCTGTCACCTCTCTCTAGCTCCAAAGCCTCTTCATCCCGCGCAGAGGAAGCCCTGAACCCGCTAAACAGCTTCTCCCCGTTCTTGCCTTTCCGCAGCCCCTGGCAACTGCCACTCTGCGTCGTCCCTGTGAATCTACCTGTCCTGGATATTTGACAAAAGTGGGATCATATGTGACCTTTTGCCCCTGGCTTCTTTCCCTTAGTGGACTGTTTCCGAGGTTCGCACCACGGTGTAGCCTACATCAGTGCCTCATTCATTTTTATGGCTGAGTAATATTTCATTGTACGTCTGCGCCACGGTATGTTTATCTGTTCATCCTTTGGTAGACATTGAGCTGTTTCTACTTTCTGGCTATTGTGAATAGTGCTCCTGTGAACATGTGTGTACATGTATTTATTTGAGTACAGACCGACTACATATTGCTGGAGAGCTCAATTTTATGACTTAACAAATGATTTCTATTAAGGGCCAGATAGTAAATATTTTAGATTTTGTGGGCCATAGGGTCTCTGTTGCAACTACTGAGCTGTAGTGTTGTAGCCCAAAAGTAGCCATAGAAAATATGTAAATGAATGGGCTTGGCTGTGTTCCAGTGAAACTTTATTTATAAAAAGAGGCGATGGGCCAGATTTGGCCCACAGGTCATAGTTTTCTGATCTCTGCGGTGGAACAAAATGACGTCCGTCTCCCAAGAATTCACATCCTTCCTGATTGTGGCATCCTCCGTAGCCTTCTGCTGTTCTTTGCCATGTCCCATAGTTCAGATGAAACAGAGTAGAGGGGACGAGGCAGTGTGGGTGGAAAATGGGACAGTGTGGCTGGAGAAGGGGTAGGTGTGATTTAGTTGGAGTGCAAAGGGGAGTAGCTGGAAATAACCCTGGAGAGCAAACTGACTCACAGCTCCCCAGGGCTCGAATGCCATGTTGATAAGCTCGTAGGAATTATATGTGTCTGCTGCCCTTCTTCAGGCCAGCCTTGGGCCCCTACGCTTTCTCAGAATATAGGAAACAGTATGGAGATAAGTGTGAGAGGCACACTCATCATTGGAAGCCATTCACGGAGCCTCGGCACTGTTTTCGGGTTGATCTCATTTTAAAAGACGGAAAGAAAGAAGTTCATTGTCTGGAACATGCCCTTTAAAAGAGTTGTAATTCACAGAGCTTGCGGAGAAGTGCTCCTGTAGGTGACAGGAAGGCCTCCAGGGACAAATAAAGAAGTGTTTATGGAAGAAAGCTGAGCTGAGCCCTTTTTGCATGAGCAGGAAGCCATCTGGGTGACACAGACTGTAGTGGGTGTGTGTCTTCATCCCTGTGCTTCAATCAGGCCCCTGCCACGTGTGCAATTTATGTAACTTTGGAAGGAGAGACTTTGGAAGAACAAGCTGCCAGGGTGGGAAACATGGTTTCCAGAAACCTTGGCCCATACTCGGGCAGGTATACTGATAGACACACAACTGACATGCAGACTGGGGGTGAGAGAATCAGGGAGCAGATTCCCAGGCCTGGTTAGACCTGCAGCTTGCAAATTGTTTTACTTCTCTGGACACCATTGTTCCCCCATCTGTAAAGTGAGAGTTCCCGCACTCTGAGCCCTACGTCTGTCTGTCTTTGACGCCATGAGTCTGCTCATCCCAACCACCATGAATCTATGAGGTAACACAAGCTGGTTTCCTCTTAGGACCTTCCTGGCCCATGCTATACACACACCGGTTTCCCCTTTCAGATCACCTTGCTTCCGACTTGCGTGAGGTGCCCCCTCACGTCAACCTCAAGCTGGCGTACATCATCCTGGTTTATTGTATGTACAAAGGTAACATTTCTCTTTGGCATAGCTCTGGGAAGTGCTGTTTTTCTATCAGTAGATCTTTGGGTCAGGTCCTTGAAGGCTGGCTAACTACCTACTGGGAGACATTCTCCTCTCCCGCTGGGTCACACACAACTATGCGATCACCCAAATCTACGTCTCCTTTCCCGCTGGGCCACAGTGAGAATACATTCCTACACCCCCCGTCAGATGGCGTTCATGCCAGTAGAATGTGGTGGCTGTGGTGACGTGTATATGCCATTTCGAGGCCTTCCCCTACATCCCTACCACACGGGACTTTTGTTCTCTTGTCTGCAGAAGACTCTAAGGCCATAGGGTTTGCTGGAACCATAGGAACCTGCATCTGGAATTTTACGCTGGACTGTTGCATGAGTGCAAAGAAAACATTCATTGTTTGAAGCTACCAAAGTGTTGCTGTTCTTTGGTACAGAAGCTGGCCAGCGATGACTAGCGCACCTACTATGTGCTTGGGGCTGGGAATGCCCAAGGGAAGGAGATGGTTTCTCCTTTGGACGTGGCTCCAGCCTAGGACAGGACTGTCCGGGAGCATGGCTTGGAAGCAGTTTTGGCCATGGGTAAAAAAGAGTCATCTTTAGCAACAAGGACACGCTACATCAGCATGACAGGATGGGGCGAGTGTGAAGACCAGAGGGGGTCAGGATAATGTATGCTAGCTTCCAGAACCATGACAGTCTAGAAATAACCTCTTCTATTTTCTCAGTCAAGTGCCAGGACTTTCCTGCCTATGGGATCCTGACACTTCCTAATTAACCTTTCCTTTGGGAGACAGTGGAAAAAGCCAGAACCTCACGATAAGCAGGTGGTGGTGGCGGGTGGTTAAAGTGTGACCAGAGGTGGCCTGAGACATAAAGGGCTTCCTGTTTGACACGAGCCAGCTCCTGTCAACTCTTGACTTCTAGAAGACTTAGTGGAACCTGGTGTTTGTGAGGAGGAAAGGATGAGATGCCTGCAGACAGTTCAGAGCTCGAAGCAGCAGCTCTCAGGGCGACTTATGGTGGGATCTTATCAAGAAGCATTTGTCCCGCATTAGGCAGCTGGATCCTTTGGTCGTTTTGTGGTAAGAGCTCGTTTAATGGGGGTTTTGAGGGGATGGCCCTATAGGAGGAAGATGTGTCAGGACAGGCTAACTCTTGTAACAAACCAATTTAACATTTCATTGTCTTAATGCAATAAAACTTTGTTTCCTTTACCGCATCCAGTGTGGGTCACAGAGGAGTGGTGTCCCACGCAGTCATTCAGGACTAAAGATTTTTCCATAGTGTGGTTTTGCCACCCTCTAGGTGCATAGAATTCTTTCCATCCGACTGGCGATGGGAAAGAGGGGGCGTAGGGTGGTATGGGAGCTTTTCATGGGCGAGGCCTAAGAATTACCATTATTATGTCTGTCTACATTCCATTGGCCCGCATTCAGTTACACGGTTGCACTTGAGTGCCTAACTGCAAGGGATCCTGGGAGATGTGGCCTCACTGTGTTCCCGGGAAGAAGAGGAAATGGGGTAGAATGAACAGGTAGAAGTCTCTGCCCTAGGAGGGAGGTCATTTTTAAGAAAAGTTATTTGGGCCTCTTGAAAAGCTTTCGTTCACAGATAATCTCAAAGAAAGTCAAATCATGAAACCAAACTGTCGCACCCTTAGCCAAGTTTATACCCTGGAGAGTCCAAGTGAAACTGAGCTAATGGATCTTTATTTCCTGAGACCTCTGGTCTGTTAGGACCTGACTCTGACTGGGGATGGAGCAGAACACCTGGGAACTTGCAAGCTTCCTCTTGGAGTCATATTTTAGTGGCTTCTGTCTAGGGCACAACTGTTTCCTTCCTTCTCTTGAGGTTCCTACACGTCTTTAGAAGGCCCTGAGTCCCCCAGCTCTCATTATGGAATGATCGCACCAAGGGATTTCTGACAAAAGAGGGGCAGCTCATGACCTTGAGCCAATCATCCGTCCTAAGACTGAGAGCACCCTGGGATGAATCAGCACAGCATTTAGCAGTAGAAGTTGGCTCTTTAGCTGGGTAGAAGTGGGACAAGGATGATCCCCCCATGCAGCGTGGTTAGAGGCATTTGCTGAAGGATGGGGTTGACTGACACCGTTGCAACTTTGAGCCCATTACTTGCACGGCTGCTTTCATTCCTTTCCCATAGAATCACTGTGATTACTCAGTCTCCTGCAGCCCCACACACTGAGAGTCTTGCTTCCACCAGGAATCTGGAAACCTTCTAATTCACCTTCGCTCCAACTCCAGAGAAATTATTTGTAAACCTAAATAGAACCGAACAGTTTTCTGCGAAGCAATTTCCTGAAAGTGGAAGGTGACCAGAAACAAGGAGATGTGCTCACAGATTTTTGCTTTAAAAACCAGCAGACTAGATTGCTGTGCGTGTGAAATTTGCCATGCTGCTGTGTTTTATCCCTAGAGAAAGACACTCCCAGGGAAAAACTAATGCAAAGGGATTATAGAGTCCAGAATCCTTTTTCTTCCTAGTGACCTTATTAGAGAAATTGTACCCTGGATAACAATATAGTGGAAAACTCCCCCAAGGAGTCGCTTCGACAAAATCTGACTCCTTGGAAAGAAAATGGTAACTGTCAGCAGCGTTCCGGTTTGAATTAACCTACGCATTGCTTAGTGCTCTATTCCACGTGTTCCCTGGCCTGTGTTCGTATAGAAACATGAACTCTGTAATCTACACCCATTTGGTATTCATTTTTGATTATCTCTTCCAGCATAATATTAAAATGATTGCATGCCACAGAAGAGTGTGTGCTGGTTTTCAGTGGGAGCTATAATAGCAAGGGGTGTTTAGCAGTTTGAGGTCCACCCTGCAAGGTAGGGAATTGAAGCTGTTATTCGGATTATTATTTCTCATTATTATTAATTAACAGTAATAATAGAAGCTGTTATTTATTGAAGGCCCACTCTTTTCCCAGATGTTTGGCACGTATTACCTCCAGCCCTGACAACAGCCTGGCACCAGGCTCAGTTGTGTTCAGTCACTTGCCCTGGGCCACCAGCCAGGGAGAGACAAGAGTGAGATGCAAGGCAAGGGCTGTTGGTTCTGAAGGTTTTGCATTGTTTTTGCATAAAAATATCAGCCTGAGTCACGTTTAATGAAATGAACACTTTTTACAAGTGTATGGATTGAATTTTGACAAATGTGCCTGCCCGCGTAACTGTCACCCAGATCAAGGTGTAGAATATTTTCATTATTGGGAAATTTCCCTCATGCTCCTTAGCAATTCCGCCCCTGGCCTGCAGCCCCAGGCAACCAATGACCTGATTTTGGTCACTACAGATTAGCTCTGTCTTTTGTCGAACTTCATAGAGATGGAATCCTGCAGTACCAACTCTTTTATGTTCCTCTTCTTTTGTTTAGCATAATGTTTTTAAGCTTCACCCATGTTGTTTTGTGTATCAGCCATTTGCACATTCAAGGCTCTGCCGTCAAACTTTTCAGTCAAGCTCCTGTCCTGTGTATAGTAGATAAGAGTTGTTCTCCCTGAGTTGTGGCTTTTCCTTGATGGTGAACGGTGGGACAAGGGTGAGGAGATCAGATCTGCAGATGGGATTTCGTGGGACCTGAAAAGACTGGGGCGAAGGGGTACGTTGAAGCTCTGCTAGCTCAACTGTAAATGGGGATGATAGACCTCTTTATGGGTTCATGGTGAGGACCAAAGGAATGAGAACATGTAGCACCTAGAGCCATGCTGGCCATGTAGTGAGTGCTCACAAGATTTAGCAGGTGTTGTGTTCCAAGTTAAAGTCATGAGCTCAAGATGGCAGATGGCACTTCACAGCAGCAGGGCTGCCCAGAGCCCATTTGTTGAGCAGAGCTTCCAGGACACATCCTTAACAGACGGCACCTGGCAGCCCATCTGGGCTCCAGGGAGATTTTGAAGAGTGGAGGGTGACTAGTGCAGCGAAGGACTTAAAGATGATCACCTGGAGACAGAGAAGGGCTGACGGTTAGGACCTCTGAGTTCAGTCATGAGGAAGAGGTGGGCGGAGGTCGTCCACCAGGCCTCTTGGGTGGGGCTGTCAGGGACCCAGATTTAGGAATGGAAAAGGAAGCCCTTTCAGAACTGGCTGTGCCATTCCACAGTTGAGTGGGTGGTCTCTGGAGGAGAAAGAGTGGGAATGTTCATTTTGATTCCAGAATTTCATAAACATATATGGAGCCCTTAGCATAAGCCACATGCTGTGTTAGGTACTTTCACTGAATTCTCAGTCATTCTTTTTCTCCCTTTTTTTCTCCTCCTCTTCTTCCTCCTTCCTTTTCTTCTCTTCTCTCTCTTTCCTCTCTCTATAGCTACCTAACTACTAAGCTACCCAGCCATCTTGTATCTAGATGTTTATATCTTATTTTATGATTTAAAACTTTGAGGTATAATTTAAATACATAGATCTTAAGGGGATGGTTCAGTAAGTTTTGACAATTGCATACACTCCTGTAAAACCTACAGCCCTCCCTACCAAGCTGTAGCACATTTCCATCCCCCAGAAAGATTCCTTGGGCCCCTGGGCACTCAGTCCCCCTCCTCCCAAGCAGTAATCTGATTTCTCTCAGATACGTTTCATCTGTTCTAGAGCCTCAGCTGAATAGAGTCATACAGTGTGCGCTGTTTCATGTCTAGCTTCTGGGGAGAACATGGGAGTTCTTATTAAGTGTCAGCATGCTGGGCACTGGGCTGGCGGCATTTCTATCGATTATTGCATTGGATCTTCACAAGAACCTTGCAAAGGGTGTGTTTTTGCTCAGTGTTGCAGATGAGGATGCTGACGTTCAAAGAAATTAAATAACTTGCCCACGGTCACAGAGATGGGAAGTGGCAGAGCCTGAATTCAGATTTGGATCTGTTGGCTACACAAGCGTGGCTGTGTCTGTAACATAATCCAGTTTTTCTCAGCCTTGGTGCATTGTGTTTCACATTATGTCACGTTGCATTGCAAACAGCAGCACCTTTTCAAAAGACAAAGAAGAGCCACTGATCGCAGTCTGATAATTGGAGCATGGCGAGTTGTGGAGCAGAATTTCTCTTGGTTGTTCCTAATTCACATCTCACCACTGACAATTTTGTTGTTTTGCGCGAACTATTTATTACTTAACGAGAGAGTGTTCACATTACAGTGCCATTTCAGAGCAAAGCCCGGGCCTGGCTGATATTTGGGATCTGTTCAATGTCACCCTGGGTGTTGGGGCAGAATCTCCCTTTGCCTCCCTTCTCCCGTCCCTCCCACCCTCCTCTCCCCCTCCTTTCCCCACCTCTCTCTTTTCCTCCCTCCCTGCCTACCTGTTTCTTCCTGCCTTCCCTCCCTCTTTTCCCTCTCCTTTTTTCCCAGTAGCACCTAGAGATGCTACTCTCCCTCCCTCCCTTCCTTGTTCTGTCTTGTTTTGACTTGACCTCTCCCTCTCTCTCTCTCTCTTTCTCTTCCCCTTGCTTTTACTCTCTTACTTTCTTAAGCTTCTGCTCGTGCTTTTTCCTGTCACAGTCATCCTATTTCCTCCGACTAAGAGTGACCAGAGAGCTGAGCTGCTGAGAGATGCACGCTTCTGTGGAAAGGCCACCCGGCCCTGGAGAGCCCTGATGTTTGGGAGCCACCCTGCCCCCACCCTTGAGCAGTGTGCACAGGTGGGGCACTGACATCTCTGCACGATGTGCATAATAATTCTTTCCTTGCCTGTTGCTTCCTTCATTTGTTCATGCAACAGATGTTTACTGAGGGCCTCCTATGTACCTGTCTTTGGGTTGCGGCTTGCGCAGGGATCTGGACAGATTTGGTGTTGGACATTTATATTCTAGAAGGGAGACTAAGACTGAACACGCAGTCATCCAGTGATTTGCGAGAGTCCTCTAACTAAAGCTCCTAAGTTATCTGCAGTTATCACACTCATTTTGTACAGTCACAAGACCTAGTTCCTGACTCAGAACTTCATGGTTCAGGGCCTACACTACCACTTTAAAATTTTTTTAACTTTTTACTTGGAAATAGTTCAAGGTGCACAAGAAGTGGCAAAAGTAGTATAGAGGGTTCCCTGTGCCCATTATCCAGTTTTCCCCAAAGGTAGTATCTTACATAACCATAGTGCATTGTCAGAACCAGGAGATGGACTGTTAACTCGTGAATAGACCTGATTCAGACCTCAGTTGTTGTTGTTTTTTTAAATAAGGTACGTTTAGCAGAGAGTGGGAATCTTTTTCTTTCTTTCTTTCTTTTTTTTTTTTGAGAGAGAAAGAAGGGAAAGGAGGGAGAAAGAGAGGGAGGGAAATATCAATTGATTGCTTTTTTGTCCCAACCCGGGTGAACACGCAACCCAGGCATGTACCCTGAATGGGAATCGAACCAGCTTTTTGCTTTGTGGGATGACCCCCAAACAGCTGAGCCGCACCAGCCAGGGCAGGCTTCAGTTTTGATGTATGCTACTTCTCTCCCCTCCCCGTCCTCCTTCTCTTTGGTGTATACCGTATTTTGCCGTGTATAATGCACACCCACGTTTTTAGCCCAAACTTTCAGGGGAAAAAAATCTTCTGTTTTAATTTTTTAATTCAATTATTTATTTATTTATATTTAGAAACAAAACCGATTATCATATTCCAGGGTATTATTTTTTAAAAGATTTCATTTATTTTATTTTTAGACAGAGGGAAAGGGTAGGAGAAAGAGAGGGAGAGAGACATCAATGTGTGGTTGCCTCTCATGCACCCCGTACTGGGGACCTGGCCCACAACCCAGGCATGCGCCCTGACTGGGAATTGAACCAGCAATACTTTAGTTCACTGAGCTACACCAGCCGGGGCCTCAGGGTCTTATTTTGCATACAGATATCGTTACTGCTTCCTAGAGTTACACTTTTAATGCATAGCCATAAAGAAAAGAATTAAAAACATTCATGTAGATATGGAATTAGTACTACCCATATATAATGTGCCTCTTCATTTTTCCCTCGAAAACTTGGGCAAAAAAGTATGCATTATACACGGCATAATACGGCAGTTCTGTGAAATTTTGTCACATGTAGATTCTGGTGATCATTCCCTCAACCAGGAAGCGTGGTGGTTCCATCACTACCAAGAAATCCCTGTGTGGTACTTACTGCTTTCACAGTCACACTCTTCCCCCAACTCTCACCCATGGCAACAGGGTCTCTGTCACTATACTTTTATCCTTTCAGGAATGTTATATAAATGGAATCAAGACAGGATGTAACCTTTCGAGATTGGCCTTTTCCCCTCAGTATAATGCCCTGGACAGCCATCAGAGTCGTTGTGTGTGTCAGTCGCTGTCTTTGTCATCAATTTTTAAGATGCAAGGAATGATACGTGGAACACTCGAGGAAGAAGTTCCTTTGTGACAATACCCACTTTGTTTCAAGGCTAACCTTCGTGGAGGTTCGTTGTTTTCCTCCTTCAGAGACCTGGAGAAATTAATCTATTTGAATCTGATTAGCAAGTTGACAAGTTGGTAGAATATTGTTTTTAATTATGAGGTTGGTAAAGGTTTTCCCACTGTTGTAACCAAGTTTTATTCACGCATTCTAGGCTTTTCTTTGGGATTTATGTATTTGAGAGCCTCCCTGCAACTGGAAAAATGTTTCTTGTATTTGTTACATTAATGCTAGGCCTGTAACAAACCCAAACTTTTAGTAGTCTCACGCTGTAAATTTTGTATCTTGCACCCGCAAAAGATGATGTGTATATGCCTCGTCTTTAAAAAGCTTTATTCTACCCCTTGCCAGTTGGTTCAGTTGGCTGGAGTGTCATCCTGTACACCAGAGTATTGCGGGGTCAATTCCTGGTCAGGGCACATACCTAGGTTGGGGGTTCAATCTCCAGTCGCGGTCCGTGTGGGAGACAACGATGGATGTTTGTCTTTCGTATCCATGTTTCTTTCTCTCCTTTCCTCTTTTTCTAAAATCAATAAACATATCCTCAGGGGAGGATTAAAAAAATAAATGAAAGGCTTTATTCCATAAGAGAGTTCAGAGACCTAGTTGTCTTCTATTTTTGTACTTCTGCTGCCTCTTGGGACCTCCGAGTCCAGTGGACCCAGCCATCAGGTGGGGGCGGAGCCTGGGGGAGCACCAGACTGCAGGTGCGCATGGGCCGTGCCTGCAAGTGGGGTCGTGATTCATGCCCCTTCTTATCCCGTGGGCTAGATGCGTTCCAGTGACTGGACTCCGCTGTGTGGGGTGGGGGGTGTGAGTGGGCGGAAGGATGGGAAGATGCAGTTCCTGGTGGCAGCCACGTCCCAGAGGCACCACTGCACTGTGGAAGAGGGGGACCACAGTTGTCTGGTGGATGGCTCTTTCTGCCTTCGTCCCAGTGAAAGACCCCATTTTAGGTTAACAGTACCAATGGCATTGTTGTAGATGGGGATCCACAAGTTCAGGTTCTAGGTTTGACTCTTCTCATGCAACCAAGGCGAATCATTTCCCCTCTCAGCATCTCAGTTTTCTTATCCACCAATAGTGGGATAAATTAGAAAATACGAAAGGCTCTTGTCTAACATTTAATAGTTTTATACTTTGCTCAATTTGTTGGTCTCCCACACACTGAAAAATCTCTCTGGGAACCTGACCGAAGGCACTGTAGGCTCAGTAAATCTGGGCTAGTCTGCTAAAGCAACCCCACATTTGCCCACCCATCTTTAACCTGGAGCCTCAGGGCAGCATAACAAACCCTGGGACCACACAGCACAACTGCAGTTGGGAATGGAAGGGTTTTGACAGCTTAGTCAGGAGAGCAGTAAATTCAGCCCCTGATAAATAATTTACTTTGAGGACTGGGAAGCTGTTCTCACTTTTCTTGCCCAGCTTGCTGCTTGAGAAATACAGACAATTCTGGTCATGCCAGAGAGGAAAGAAAAATAAAATTTATCGTCTCGGGTCCATGACTGCCTATCCTTTGCGTTTCCGCTACCATTTCAGAGAAAAGCCACGGATTTCTGTTTGCCTGAGCAGTGAAGGCCTCATATTTCTAGTTGCTCTGCCTCTACCCAGCCCTCCATCACCAGGGGTGCTACCTGTCAGCGTCGCAAGAAAGACTTAATATTAGCGAAAATCGTGCTGATTGATACTGTGTGTACATTGGGTGAAAGAGGACGGGGAGGTAAAGCAAAATAACTCCTCAACAATTCCCCTCTCCTTTAACTGATGGTACCTGAAGGAGGTGCAGCCAAACTTGTGTGCTTCCAAGTCAGGTTTCATTTTGATCTTTACATTTCATTGCTTTCATGTCTCTGAAGTTGCTTTCCTGCGTGCCTGGGGACAGAGCAGCACGGCAACGCGTTTGGTTCTCTGTTGTCTGGGTTTTCAGGGGCCGATGAAACTTGGATGCTCATTAAGATTACTGAGCCTCATCATTTTTAATGTTAGGCCCAAGGTAATATTTAATGAAGCTGAAAAGTATATTAATAAAATTGCTTGTAGTAATTAGTGGGAAATTATAATGGTAGGGTGATGGGGAGATTTTAGAAATCAGCGAGGAGTGATCAAGACCAATC
>PVJD01006811.1:0-92886 GCA_004026545.1 Mormoops blainvillei
TGGAGAGCTAATGATACAATTCTCTGTTAGGATTGTACATTAGAAAGAAGGACTGTATACATTTTTTATCTTATAAATATTAACCACTTCTCTAAGCAGAATGCATGCCATTCTTGATTTCTTTAAAAACATCAGTATTCTTCCACAAACTCTCAAGGACTTTTGAAACAAACATAATTTTTCATGAAATTATACAGATTTTTAGTATAAAGTCAAGCTTTTCTGTTTATGTATTCAGTAGTTATATAGTCTGTCCTAGAATATTTTTGTAATTTTAAAGTATGTGAAAACTAGTAATGATCTGCCTTACAAAGATGAAGTCTAATAAAATCATCTACAGTCTTTCTTACTTTAGCATTATCAGTCCTTTGACTTATTCTTAGTTTAAAATTACTGTGTAAGAGTTTTATTATCTTCATAATTCAATAATAATACTTCTCTAAGTTTTCTACGTTCTACTTTGGAAAGCACAGATTGTAACATTAATTCTGGGAAGACTCTCATAGCTATTGAAAGAATTTGGTCCATAAAATAACATCACTATTATTAAATATAGGAGGAAAAATCTTGTGTTTATGTTTGCGAGTTGGTAAGCTTAATAAATAAAATATTTAGGAATAAACTTAACCAAGGAGGTAAAAGACCTGTACTCAGAAAACTACACAACACTGAAGAAAGAACTTAAGGAAGATACAAATAAATAGAAGCATGAACAGTATTGAAAGAAATGACAACATTAAAGTCCATGCTACCCAAAGCAATCTATAGATTCAATGCAATCCTTATCAAAATACTAATGACATATTTCACAGATATAAAACAAATATTTCAAAAATTTATATGCAATCATAAATGACCCTGAATGGCCTTGGCAATTTTGAGAAAGAAGAACTTGATATCAAACTATATTACAAGGCCACTGTAATCAAAACAACCTGGTACTGGCATGAGAGCAGATACAGAGATCAATGGAATAGAATAGAGAGCTCAGTAATAAACACCTGTCAATATGGTCAATTAATATTTGACAAAAGGGGCAGGGACATAAAATAGAGTAAAACTAGCCTCTTCAACAAGTGGTGTTGGGACATCTGGACAAGTACATGCAAACAAAAAAAATGAAACAAGACCACCAACTTATACCATACACAAAAATAAATTCAAAATGGATGAATGACTTAAATATAAGTCATGACACCATAAAAGTCCCAGAGGAGAACATAGGCAGGAAAATTTCAGATATCCTATGCAGCAATATTTTTCACAGATAAATCCCCTAAGGCAAGGGAAATTAAGGAAAGAGTAAATAAATGAGACTACATCAAATTAAAAAGTTTCTGCATGGCTAAAGAAAACATCAGCAAAATGGAAAGGGAACCAACCACATGGGAAAACATATTTGCCAATGATACCTGGGACAAGGGTTTGATCTCCAAAATATATAAAGAACTCACAAGAAACCATACCAGGAAGAAAAACAGTCCAATTGAAAAAAAAGGCAAAGGACCTGAACAGACACTCCTCCAAGGAAGACGTACACAGGGCCCAGAGACATATGAAAGGACACTCAGCATCACTAGCCATCAGAGAGATGCAAATGAAAACCACGAGATACCACTTGACATCAGTCAGAATGGCCATCATTAATAAATCAACAAACCACAAATATTGAAAAGGTTGTGGAGAAAGGGAACTCTAGTGCACTGTTGGAGGGAATGTAGACTGGTGCAGCCACTGTGGAAAACAATATGGAATTTCCTCAAAAAACTGAAGATCAAGCTGCCTTTTGATCCAGTGATCCCACAGCTGGGACTATACCCCAAGAATACTGAAACACCAATTCAAAAGAACCTATGCACCCCTATGTTTATAGCAGCATTATTTACAATAGCCAAGTTCTGGAAAGAGCCTAAGTGCCCATTAGTAAATGAGTGGATCAAAAAACTGGTACATTTACACAATGGAATACTACACAGCAGAAAGAAAGAAGGAGCTCCTACCCTTTGCAACAGCACGATGGAACTGGAGAGCATTATGCTAAGTGAAATAAGTCAGGCAGTGAAAGACAAATACCATATCATCTCACCTATAAGTCGAATGTAATTAACAAAACATACAAATGAGCAAAAAAGAACCAGAGACAGGGAAATAAAGAACAAACTGACAGTGACCAGAAGGGTGAAGGGAGAGGGATATAGGGGGAAAGGGGAAAGCAAAGGAACATGAATAGAGGACTCATGTGAATGAACAATGGGGGGCTATTGACAGTGGGACTGGAGGGTGGGCTGGGCAGGGGATAGCAATGAGGAAAAAGATGGGACAACTATTACCGAACAACAATAAAAATATAATAAATAAATAAAATAAATAAAGTGATGTGAACTCTGGCTCTCTTGAACAACAATATCATGACAGTACCCAAAGTTATACCAGAAAGCAAATGGCCTATAGAGACATTTAGAAGGTATTATCAGTCAATTTTACATAATAGCCTTATATTAGTAATCCTTTAAATCTTATTACGGTAATCTTGCTGGTGTGGTGCTAAATTCTTTGGACTAGAATTTAGGTTTTAATAAGTAGGTGGTAAAGTGATCTTTGAACTTCTTTTCTTTGTAGTAAAATTTTGAAACTGTGTGATTTTTAAGTATTTTTTCCCTAAAATTCCTAAAATTTTCTTCTTTTTATGTTACCTTTTGCAGATGCAGTACGATATAACTTTTTCAGTTATATTTGCTTATATTTTGCCTATTTTATTCAATAATTAGAGACTCATGGATTAATTCCTCACATTTGTTATGTGAGGTATTCCTTGTAAACCGGCATTCCATTATAGAGATAAATTAGTTATTGATGAAAAAAAGAAAGTATTTATATAGTAACTAACTACATGTATCTATCTTAATAGGCACATATATGTATATATAAAATCAGTAAAATGTCGACTCTAATAGAGAATATATAGGAACCTCAAAATGTCTACTAGGAAACTAAAGATCTTTGATTATGTAACTGGAAGTTTAGATTTCCTAATTTTGTACTTGGGTAAATGTATTTGTACATGAAGAGAAATAGCTATCGCGCTCAAATAACAGAGAATGGATGGGTGTTTATGCTTTAAATATATCATTATACTTATTAAAAAATAAAAAGCTAGCAGAAAAAATAGCTATAATAATTTATACATCCTCTCTCTCTCTCGCTCTATATATATATATGTGCGTGTGTGTATATATATTTATATATATGTATATTCAACAACCTTACCTGATTACAAAAGTAAATATCTGTATGGCACATAATTAAAAACATTTTATAATTTTATACATATCTTAGATATAACTTTATAGATAATACGTACCTATATCATCGAAAATATTCTGTATTTTGCTTCAAAATATAAAATTAAAATAAAAACAGTAATATTTAGGGGAATTCCCAAAGATGAGAAGCCATACTCTCTAGATTATCATTGTTAGAAAATAATGTTTTTATTGGCATTTTATTGCGTTCAAGTAAATGATCCATCTGTTACCAAAAAGTCTTAAGATTATACAGAAACCTAAGATCCCATAGTAGTAGACAAGGATGTCAACACCTGAACCAGTGATATTTTTTGTAGCCATGCTACAGAAGTGCAGCCATCCATAGCTCTCAGATATTTGCCTCAATAGCATTAGATGATGGGTAGCGGTATTATTTATGTACAGATTATCTGCTCCCATTCAGATACGGCAGGCAAAGAGGAGAATGACATGGGCCATTATTCACGTTTAAAAAAAGAGAGTAACGGTAGTACAAAGTATCATTAGTTATTACAACTTCATGTTTCTGAACCTTTTTAAAAAATATTCCAGCTCACATAATTACAAAAAATATTGAATACTGGACAGAATTATAAATACCTCATCATAGCCTCAAAAGCCTACAGTGTTGCCCCTGTTTCTCCACCTGTTGACGCTGAGATCCTATGCACCCTCATCAATTCCGGTTGCATATCCTGCTCTTCATCTAAGTGAAGCTATTTCACAGTTTTTTCCTCCTATGTACTTGCTTCTTTTCCTTATTTCTTCTATTTCTCTTGATTGACCTAAAGCCATTTTAAAGCGATCTCATTAGCAGTGTCCATAAAGAGCTGATCTTTCACTGTTTCTATTTTTGTGTATGTAATGCCATAGACAAAATGGTCTATGAAACAATTCTCGACTATATTCCATTTTCATCCCTATAGACTGAATTCCCAACACGTGCCCATCATATATCTTTCTCAGAAACGCCTCATTTTTATGATATGAAAACAACAAAGGAGAAATGGTTTGGAAATGTATACCTTTGAAAAGCATTTTAAAAACATTTTTAACTTTATTTTTATTGTTGACACCATTACAGATGCCCCCATTTCCCCTGCGTTTCTCTCTTCCACCCGCCGCCACACTGTTCCCCTGTCGCTGTCACCACACCGCTGTCTGTGTCTACGGGTTACACGTGTGTCCTTTGGCTAAGCATTCTCACAATAACCTGTTTGGTAAGTAAAACAGAAAGTTTAATTCTCATTTTTTTAAATGATTAACCTGTTACCCAGAAAGATACAATTACTTTTCCAAAGTTACCTCAGAAATTATAGTCACAGGGCAGTACCTGTGGTCTCCCCAATCCGAATCTTTTCCTTTTCATTACCAACGTCATAACCGGCTTTGTCTGGGTCTGTACTTTTCTCTATTCTTTATTCATTTTTTAAAAAATGATCACTTAAAGTAATATTAAGTATTATTTCTCTGGCAACTTATGGTTAAGTATCAGAGCTTACTGTTGTATGAATGAAAGGAATTGCTGAGAGGATAAGATGGGGAGTGTGCAGAAATCGGATTTAAAGGTAAAATTCTATGTGCCACAAAACAGTTGCACGACAGAATTATCACCGTTTCGGGTGTTTCTCAGTTGGAATAAAATACTTTATATGCTCCCAAGGTGGAGTTATATACAGCTTTATTTCTATATGATACCTTGTCTTCTGCCCCAGGTAAGAGTATACCTTATTGCTACTAGCTTTGTTGCTATGCCTTTTGATGTCGACCTTATTGTATGAAGTATGGCTTCTTTTTAGATCAGCTAACTGATCTCTTTTACTTGCTTAGAGAAAAACAGAACGGCTTCTTATATTCCTTTTTATTAAAAACTGTATTTATTTAAAATTCTTCATGGGTCAAATCATTTATAAGAAATCAGAGAGAAGGAAAACAAGCCACAGCCTTCCCAGGCCTCGCTGTAGCCAGTAACAAAAATCAGTAAAGGGTTTCCTGTGTCTTCTTATAAATCATGCCTTAAAAGATCCTGGGATTTTGCAAAATAGTATTGAGCTGTAGTGCTGAAATCATTACCTAAATTTCAAAACAAAATCGAAGGTAGGCTCACATTCATCAGGCAGTGTTTTTCTGTAACAAATAGTCCATAACATGGCAGGATATATTTTCCAGGGCTGCCTCTCAGCTCCTCACTTTAGAGTGCACAAGAAGATCTAGGACATCTCTGGGATAATATTAAGACAAATATATTTATATAACTGATTTAAATGGATAAAGAGAAAATATTTTCAGAGAGCCTACATGAAATAATAGGCATTAGATGATACACGGATAATTAAAATAAAAAGAAGGAAAAGAATAGATAGATAATTTGTTTCTAGAATAATAATTTAAAGACAATATAAATAATGATCTTTTCATGAAAGCAGTAAAGAAATGATTTCATTTTGCTCTGGTAGAAATACAAGAATAGAAAAATAAACCCAAACAAACAAACAAACGAAAAAAGCCCAGAGCCATAAATATAGCCTGGACACAAGGCAAAAGTTAAAAAATAATTCTTAATGTTGACCTTACCCAAAGATGAACACTTAATAAAATGAAATAAAGAATCTAATTCAATAACAAAGGTATGAACAAGTAGGGTTTGAAGCTAAATTTGACTACTCACATTATAACTAAAAGAGCTAGAATCGTGTAAAAGAAACAACTGACTAGATTTAATTCTAATTGCCTAAGGATTTACTCTGTTGATATAAAGAAAAGTTGAGTGAGGTACTATGAAAACAGCTGCATTAGTAGAGAATATTAGGTTATTTTGCTGAGTAGAGTGTAGATTGTACCAAGATGTACGCTTTTTGGAAAGTCAGCTTAATCCACTTAAGTCAGTGTTTCTCAAATCATAAATGGAGAACAATATATACTCAATAAATTATTGTATCTAGTAACATATTATATATGAAGGTTCTTTATCACTGATGAAGAACTCTGCAAATGTAAACATCCGTGTATTTACTAGGAAAAAGAACACTCTGACAGATGAGTACAGTTGCCAGTCTCGGTTGTTACCCATGCTTTGTGAGAAGGAGGTACAGAACTCAAAATGGTATCTGATATTCTACTATGATGGAACTGGGATACATTATAAGTGTTAATTATAGCAACAGATACAATTGTAATGGTGGATACTTACCTAGATTTAGAGACCTTTTGACATCTTCATTATTACATCTGAATTACCAGCTATATTAATTTTTCATTGTTGCTGTTCCAAATTATCACATATTTACCAGCTGAAAACAGCACAAACGTATTAGTTCAAAGTTCTGTGTGTCATAAGCATAGTGAAAATTTTGCCTAGTCTGGTATCTTATTTGGAGGCTCTGGGAGAAAAATCTGTTTTCAGCCTCATTCAGGTTGTTGGGAAAATTTAGTTTCATGCAGCAATAAATGAGGTCCTCGTTTCTTTGTAGACTCGGCCTGGAACTCCTCTCAGACCCTTAGCACCTCTTGTACCCCTTGTCAGTTTGTTCCCTTCATTTTCAGAGAGCAATGACAGGTTGAATGTTCTGACTTTTATTTCTTCCCCTCTCTCTCTTACTCCAACTGGAGTACAAAGTTCTCTACTTTTAAAGGTTCATATAACAAAGCAATCCAGGATAATCTCCCTAGTTTAAGGTCCATAAATTTAATTACATTTGCAAAGACCCATTTTGCCTGCAATGAAGCATATTCACAGGATCTAGGGATTAGGGAGTGAATATAATTAGTAAGTCATACCGTTGTCTACCTGCTGACTCCCAAAGTTTCATGTTCTTCCCAAGTGCAAAATACATTCATCCCATCCTAAATTCCTAAAGGTCTTCTTCCATTCTCATCAGCTCAGACATTCCAGATCTCAGCATCTAAGTAATCTAATGCAACTAAATCGTCTAAATCGTGAGGACGAAGTTCTTTTATAATCCATTAAACAATTGCTGAGGCACAATTCTTCTCCATCTGTGAACATATAAAACTAAAGACATAAGTTATCTGCTTCCAGCACAGCATAGTAAGACATACATAGATAACATTTATAGATATCTTCATTCAAAAAGTGGGAAAATGGAGAATAAATCAGAATAGCAGTCTAAAGCATTTTTAATCTGAAGGCAAGCAAAGTACATTAAGTTTCAAGGGGTGGGAATAATCCACCTTGGCTCTTGGTTTAGGCCTCTGGCTTCTAAAGTTCACTATGCGGTCATTATTACTTCTTCATAAAATGTAGCAGGTATTTAGTGGAGTACTTTTATCAACCTGTTTCCTGCAGGTAGAATTTTGGGAGGATTCACTCCAATAAACAGAAGCTATATTCACAAAACTTTTAGAGATAATCCTCTGTCTGTTTTTGGCTGCTTTTCGGACAACTAAAGGTCAAAGGCCTAAACTTCCCAAGGGATCCTGGTTTCACTGAGGGAATGAGTCGGACCTTTGATCTCTTTGAAGAGCCTTTTGTGTGAATGAACACTGGGACCCATTGTTATCTGGACAGATTGAGAATTTGTCAATCATCATGTTCCCAATGATTTTAGTCAAAGAGCTCTTCCCTTAATTTTCATCATTCCTCTTGCATTTTACTATAAATATTATAAGAAGAAACTAGGATCCAGCTTGGACACTTTGCTTGGTAATCTCCTCAGTTAAAGATCCAATTTCATTACTCACAAATCCTGATTTTCATGTAAGCTCAGGGCCCCATAACGCTAAGCTTTCTGACACCAAGTAACAAAGAGTTCCCCTTTTCCATTTTCTAGTAACCTGCTTCTCAGTTCATTCTGAGTGCTCACCAGAAGCATCCCGGAAGTCCAGATTTCTACCAACAGTCCGGTAACAGAAATTTAGGCTTTCTCTGAGGTGACTTACAAATCATTGTAATTCTCATTACCTGCCTCTAATTCCTCACTGATAACATCTTTAATGTGCATTTTTCTAGCAAAAGTCTCTTCAAAACAGTCTATCTAGGTGTTTTTCTGCTATATTGTGCAAAATTCTTCTAAACTATGCCTATCATCCAAATGCAAAGCAACTTGCACATTTTAGGAATTTTTGTCATTCCTATTCCAGACATCAAAATTTGTATTTATTTTCTATTGCTGCTGTAACAAGTATAAAGAACTTCATAGATTAAAACAACACTCATTTTGCCCTGAATGATGTGGTTCAGTGGGTTGGGTATTTTCCTGCAAGCTGAAAGGTCACTGGTTTGATCCCTGGTCAGGGCACATGCCTGAGTTGTGGGCCAGGTCCCAGGTTAGGGACATGTGAGAGGCAACCAGTGTTTCTGTCGTGCATTGATATTTCTCTTCCTCTCTTTCTCCTTCCCTCCCTCTCTCTCTAAAAATAAACCTTTAAAAAATAAAACAACACTCATTTTTATTTCACAGTTTTATAGGTCAGAAGTTCAGATATTATGGCTGAGCCCTCTAATTAGAATCTCACAAGGTTTAAATCGAGGCGTCTGAAGGGCTTTGTATCTTTAGGCCACTGGGACAATTCATGTCCAGACGCATTTTTAGCAAAATTCACTTCTCGTTAGTTGTAAGACTGAAGTCCCTGTTTTCTTTCTGACTATAAGCCAGAGGCCTCCTTTGTCTCCTCAAGGCCCCCTGTATACCATGTTATGTTGTCTTCTCCATTTTCAAAGCCAGCAGTAATTGGCCAAGTCTTTCTAACACTCTAAAGCCCACTGACTTGCCCTGCTGCAACCTATCTCCATGTCCAGTGGAGAAACTTCTCTACTTACAATGATTCTTTTAAAAGATTGGGTTCACGTGGATAATCCAGATTAGTGTCTTTACTTTAAAGTCAACAGCTTAATTATATCTGCCAAGCCATCTTCTTCCATAGAATGTAGCATATTCAGAGGAACGACTGATAGGTATGTGACATCGCTGGGGTGGGATGGCAGTGGCATTCTGCCTACCATACAGACCTTCCTCACATCCTGATAAGAAACTAGGGATGTACTTTCTGCTTAAACTGAACAATCAATAAAACTCAAATGTAAAACTTCGAACACTTGGGAGAATGCAAATAACATTCTTAATTCACAGTAAGAAAGTAGGAGTAACATCTAACATATTCAGAAGAATAAAACCTCCATTAGGATTGTATCAATTTTGTTTTATTTGAATCCCTGGACTCAGAAAGCCAGTGGAATAAAGCAAGTAATTTCCTAATCAATCATTGTTATTAAGAAATCATTTGAACTTTGGCAATGCTAGGGAACAAACCGATGGGCATTAGCTAGTCTACTGGTCAATGGTAGATGAAAGTGTGTGCCTGAGGCCTGTACAATGGCTTTGTATCTGATGATGCAAGTAGTAGTGCTGCACTCTGGGGCACAGACACCTATGGGCTCTGAGATGTGGGTAGGAGGGGAAGATATAAAATGAAAAATAATAGTTATGACTTGAGTGGTAAAGGTCAGTAGAAGGAGTTCATTTCTAGCACAGTGTAGTAGTAATTACTCTAGCTACAAGACTGTAAAAATGACCCCTGGGATGATGTCTTTTCTGGCAATGCTAATTGCATCAACTCACCCAGCATTAGAAGAGGAATCAGAGTGATTGGTGTGGCATGATGAATTCAAGAGACTCCCTGACCTCATTTCAATTGCAGCAAATAACCCCAATAAGATGAAACATTTCTGCAGCACTGAGGAGTTTGCTCAGTACATGAACTCAGTCTGCCAGAATTCTATGTAATGACTTGCTAAGGAAGAACTCACTGAGAATTTATTTTCCATGTATGTTTTTGGACATAAATCTACTTGGCACCTTAAGCCATGGGGAAGACAGGAACTAGCCACTCAATAAGTGTAGAAACAGAACTAAATCTCCCAACCTGCTCCTTAAGTATGTGATGAAAACCATCAGGTAGTGTCTTCAAAGAGTGTTTTCTCAAGAGTAATTTAGGTGAGAACTACCAAGCAAAGTCGAAAGGATTTGTCATCTATTCTGTGAATAAGATGACATGTTGTTCATCAGATAACAGGCACATGCCTTTTCAAATGCAAAATTGGTCACATCAGGAAATGTAAAATTTGGTGTTGGGCAGGGGGAAGAAAATGCAGATGGGTTTTAATTTTTTTAACTCAAAATGAATAGCTGATGAGTGGAGAGATGAAGATGGAATTCAAAAATTGTCAGTTAAACAGCTGTTGCATCAAATACCTCTCTGTCACAGAAAACTTCACCATTTCAATAACACTTTCCGGAAGACTGTTACAGAAGTGTAGTCTGTAATAAAAATAAGCCACTATATTTGTTATGTTAATGAACCATTTTAAAGTAAATACTTTATGCTTATAAGTAACATACTGATAAGCATTAAAATAATGTATAGGTCTTTAGTGGAAACGCCTGAAACCAAAATATTTTGCCTTTGACATACAAATTTATTTATTTAGTCATTCAACCCATTTATAAGATTATGTTACTCTTCTAAGAAATGCCTATTGGTTCCCACTTGCTTGTATTATAAATCTCAAGGTATTAGCCTTTAGTATACGCCGCCAATCTTGGGTTCACCTATACCTTCTGACGCACCCTGCCAACCAGCTGTCTTGACTATCTATCCTATGATTTCACAAACAAGCCATTTCTTTGCCTTCATTGTGCACTGCTCTGTCTAGAATGCTATTTTTGGGCTAATTGGTTTAAGACCTACATTAAATATGCACATCCACCCCTAAGAGTTGTTTAATAATCTCAAACTGATTCAATCATTTCTATTTCTTTGCACTCTTAGCATATTTTATTACCTCTCATGGATTTAATGCATATTTTAAATGAAGCACAATGCAAATAGAAATGAGCATTGTCTTTGGGGTTCAAAAACTCCATTATGTATTAGCTTTATGACATGGGAAAGTATTAGTTTTCTTTTATATAACATAAAAGGATTAATGCTTATATTATAGGAATATTGAGAATATTAAATAGATACTTCTATAAAAGCTATTGCACCTTGCTATTAGTATCATTAGATACACGGACTTTTCTTGAAATTTATAGCACTATAAATATGTAACTTCTATAACTCCAGTTTCACCTGCCTGTGACTAGAAACTAAATTTACTTGTCATTTTTTAATATTATACCTGTATTTTTATATGTAAGCTCCCACTAGCCTATTTCCTAGAAATAAGTTCACTTGGAATCTTATTCTGTTATTTTCATTTGTTCCTAAGGGGGAAATGAATGAATGAATCAAGCATTTATTTCACATAAGTGGTAGGTGGTTTAGATTTATAATTTGTGTATTTGAAAACTAGTGTTTTGGAGACTGAGGGAGAGTGGAATTTGCGTAGCACAAGAGCGATCAGCGTGCGTACCATTTATCATAAAAAGGATAGCCAGGCGCCACTTGTGAACTGGAATCACACAACCAAACATTTCTAAGGAATCACTTGGGAATCTCCAAAAATCACACTTTCTTCTCTTCATGTTGGCTTCATGTATTGAAAGCACACAGAGGGAATATTTCTTTTTTAAGTATACAAAATATTTTTGAGACTTCCCAGTAGCTCAATACAGAGAAAAGGATATTTTATAAAATATAGATCAAGAGGCTTTTGTATTTCTGTGTTATGATTTCATATTTCTTCATTTTTACTATTTTATTTTTTGTGATCAAGTCAAGCATTATTCAGGAAAATACCTTATGATAGTTAAAAGGTAATTTCATAATTAAATTGTTACAAAAGAAAAGAGTTAAAGGGGAAAAGAAAAATAAAACAGTGAAAAATTTGCTCTAATATGTCTTCCTACTTATCTCTACCTATTGCTTTCATTTCTAAGGGACTGTAAGCCTTTATAAACATAATTGAATTATTCATTACCTGTCATTTTATCAATTTCTTATTCTGGTTTTTTAAAACTTATTTTGATTATACTTTCTGATTTAACATATTGCTTAGCTAACAGGATCTTTTTCTTTATAAGCCTGAGAATATCTTTCAGCTTAATTGTATCTTTTTGTTACTGAGCAAACTGGGGCTTGACCACCTTTGCATATGACCCAACAATTAATGTTGAAGAAAACAGGTTTTTATTCATAGGGTTCCAACCTCAGGGAGAGGGGGGTTGAAAGCACTCCTGCTCAGAGCCTTCCTCTTCCACAAGACCCAAAACCTCCCTTGCTTCCCCAAAGGCTGTGTTTACACTAGATCATGGTGGAGTCCAGAAGGGCACATGTTCTAAGAGAGTGGCTTCTCTGTATATCCTTCAGAGAAGTGGAAGTCTACAGCTTAGCATTCCCAGTCACAGTTCAGCCCAAGCATCTCTCACAAATTTGGGTAGTCAGGTAGGTCCTTGCAGTTCGATCAGCCCTGCCACCATCTTCTCCAGGAAGACCTCCTTCTCACTGCTGACCTTGGGGCTTTCCTCTCTTTCATCCTGCCCTCATTTAAATGCTCACTGTTGACATCATATCCATTCCTATGGTATGTTAGTGTCCTCCATTTTTGCCAGTCCCCCAGTATCTTTAACTTTCTTTTGGCTGCCATTGTTAATCAGGGCAAAAATTCCCAGCAATGCATGTGGGTCCGGGGTGGGCATCCATCCCCTGACTCTTGTGCAGGCGCTGTAGGAGCGACCCCCCAGCTATATCACAAATCGCTCTGCATTTTCACAATCATGTACACAATTCGCCCTGGGCAGCAGCCCTCTTCCCTTCAGGAAGTCATGGCTATTAAACGGCCTTTTATTATACAATATAACTTAAACACCGTATCACCCACTCCCCTTTCCCCTCAAAGGAGGGTTGTAGGGGATATGCTCTGCACCTCGTTACACTTTCATTCTTAAATTTTATTTTCTTTGACTCAACACTGTGACAGAAAAGTTTCTGTCATTTCTTATATCGTAGTATACACTTTGTATTGTTTTTTTGTGTTCTTAGATCTTAATAAAATTGTCATTCCTAAGCAAAAGTAATTGCCTCAGTTACCAAATATCTCACCACCATTGCATATAGTCACTATCACCTCTGGATAAATCTAACTGTGGATTTGTATTTATTCTCCAGATCTTCCTTGATATCTAGTCTTCTGGTTGAATCTCCTTTTTCTCATATTTCAATAATTTCAAACACCAAGGAGAATTAGAATTAGCACTCTCCTGGTGCAAGGTACAAACATATTGTAGCCTTCAACCATTGCTGGCATCATTTATATCAGTCTGTGAAGCACTAACCTAGAAGTTGTAGGGGTTTGCAAAAGAGCTAGGTATCTATTACTATCCCAAAGAACCTTACCATATAAGGAAGAGCAAGATATAAAAGCAACTTTTAAAAAACACTTAACTGTTATAATTGAGTAAACAGAAATGATTGAGAAAAAAGTGTAGAGATCTTTCCTAAATGAAAATAATAGAATAAGTTTCATTTATCCTACCTTTGATAGTGAGTTGGTGGGGGGATAAAAGACATTTTATGTAAGTTGGCAAGGAAAAGAGTTATAATCAAAGAAACTCATGTTTTGAAGAGAGCAGATATTCATTTTCAGAAAATACAGGAAGAAGAGACCAATGATAAAGTATACTGATAGAAAATTTTGGTTTTGGTTTGTTGCCTGGTACGTAGGAAGCACTCATTTTGCTGGTATTGTTAGATAATGGTGATGGAGGGGTTTTCTGATTTTTTTTTCTGAGATGAAATGAGCAATTGGATCTGTGGGTTGACTGCAAAACATGCTTTCCCTCTCTGAATCTATATCCCCTTGAAATGTGTCTTTTCATCTCTTCCCATCAAGAAATGAAGGAATAGAATGAAATGGAGCCAAGTGAAACTAGTAATAACAATTTGGACAAAATAAGGAATATACCAGGCACTGAGTTTTCATATTGTGATAATTTGGTTACACCGTGTAGTGGTTTTGCAAGTAAGTACCTTTAAATGTTTTTGCCCACTTCCAATTAATCGCTCACATTTTTTCTAAAATTTGGAAACAAAATTTTCAATGGGTAAATAATCAAATAATTTGTGGTTAGGTCATACAATAAGATACACTGAAGTTTTTAAATAAAACAGACGTTCATAATGTATTAAGTGTGGGTAAAAGCAGGTTAGAAAATAGTGAACTATTTGGTGACATTCCCTTCCCCACTGCCAAGCACATGTGAGCAAGTTGTAGTGTGTGTGTGTGTGTGTGTGTGTGTGTGTATAAAATAGATCTAGAACAATATGCACCAAATGTTTAAAAAAAAGTAACGAAGGGAAATTCTCCACCCCTTAAATCTCGACTTGGCTTGTGACTTACCTTGACCAGTAGAGTGTGGCATAAACAACATCATGCTAGATTTTGAACACTTTCACTCTGATCCTTGCAATCTTCCTGAACTACCATGTGCACAAGCTCCTGCTGAAGGTAAGAGTCACAGGATTTATTGCCTCTGTTGCCCCAGTCAACAGCCAGCCAACCCAGTGAAGAATTTCTAGGTTAACTAGCAGCTGACTAGACTTGGTGGAGATTAGAACTGGCCACCTGAGTCCAGGCAAACTGCTGACCTACAGAAAAATGAGCTAAATAGTTATGATTTTTAGTCTCTACATCTAAGAATTAAAAATAAAATGATGCTACATCAGCTGAAAAATTATAAATGTAAAAGTTTAAATGCTTTATTTGAGTAAATGTTTATTATACTCTTGTTTCACACAGTGGAATCACATACAACAAACATATATTCCTACCCTTGTGAGCTTATATTCTAGAAGGAGTGATGCACAGTAAACAAAGTAATATTTGTAATATGTCAGATGTTGATAAATATTATGACAAAAATGAACTAAAAATGTCGCTAGCAATTGCTGTGTGGAGATGGGGAAAAATGTGGTTTTAGTTAAGACAGTATTTTAAAGTTGAGTAAATATATATATGCATGTATATGTGTGTATATGTATACATATATTACATTTAGTCATACGTATGTATGTGTGTGTGTGTGTGTGTGTGTATATATATATATATATATATATATAGAGAGAGAGAGAGAGAGAGAGAGAGAGAGAGAGAGAGAAAGAGAGGCAAGATAGCTTTCCACCCAAAATATGGTTCAGATATCAAGACTGTTGATGCTTCACATACCCAAAGAACTTGAGAGAAAATTTATCATTCACACAAGGGACTCCCAGGGGATAGAAGAGTGGGCAGAAGAAGGTTTTGACTGGCTTGAGGAAGGCAGGGAAACTAGGTTAGGTCTTTCAACTAGCTAGGCAGTGGACTAAAAAAAGTACCTATGTGTCTTTCAAGGTTTGAATCTCCCACAGGAGCCCAAGAAGGAGGCAAGCACGGGCTTTCTTGTCAGCTTGTCTAGACATGAGCCATAGAGAAGTGAAAGTGAATTTTAAGAGAAGTCAGCCTCTTTTATTACTGATGATCGGAGGAGGCCTTACTGGAGAAATGACTTAGGGGATGTGAGATGTGGCATAACAAAGAGTTTCTGGTCTTTGTCTCAGGTTTCTGTACTAAACTTCTAAAACCCCTAGAATTTCCCAAGTGATAGGAGTATCCCTGTTATGGTTATGAAGTGGGTCATAGACGGACACTAGATAGCTTCAGGATAGGAGCAAGTCGCCAGAAAGACCAACTATGCGATGAGAGGATTGGGATTTTGGGCCATTCAACCCCAAAGGAAGGGAGTGAAGTCAGAGATGGAGTTCAATCACTTGGACAATGATTTCATAAATGATGCTTACTTAATGACACTCCAGTAAAAATGTTAGACACTGAAGTTTATTGGAGCTTCTCGGTTGGCCAAGACATCGATGTCCTAGGAAGGTGATGCAGCACCCCGAGCTCATGTGGAGGTGGCACTGGAAGTTCTGTGTTTGGGACATTTTCAGACCTCACTCTACAGGCAGTGCATTTCTGATTTCTGTAAGTCATTCTAGTGAACTATTGAACCTTAGGGGTCTAGAAAATGCCTGCATTTATAGCCAACTGGTCAGTAGTACACATGGCCTGGGACCCCCAAAGTGTGGCTCACATCTAAATAAGGGCAGTCTTATGAAGAACTGAGGTTTTCACTTGAGGGTTCTAGTGCTAACTCCAAGTAGATGGCATTAGAACTGTATTGCAATAAATGTAGTTGATGTTACACTAGTTGGATTTTTACCAGATTACAAGGATATAGTGTTGTATTAGAGAAAGGAGAAAGAGCTTTGCAATGAAAGGGAACAAATAAATCAAAGACCTTGAGGTAGGAGTCTGCCCCACCTGCTGTGTTCCAGTAATAGGTTCTACTGTCTGTGGCTAAAGAGGTGTGAGAAAAACTGGATGAGTCGTGTGTATATGAGATCATAGAGGTAGAAGGGGATCAGAACATATGGGGGGGCCATTGTAAGGGTTTTGACTTTTACTCAGAGAATTTTGTCTGTAGGAGCATAACTTGATTTCATAGACAATTACTGTTTTGTTTTTTGGGGGGTTTTTTGGTAGATGGGAAGACAGAAAGAGATATTTGTTAGGAAATTATTCTAATAATAAGGCATATAATTTAACTGATGTGATGAGAAGAGTTAAAATTTCAGACATATTTAAAGATAGATGGGAAATAATTTTCTGATAGATTCAATATGGAGTGTAAGAAAAAAGTGGAGATAAGGGTGAAAAATCTATAGCTACATCTTCTAATAAATACCATGTTGGAGCTGAGTGGTGGCTTCATCCTTTGGAAAGGGTTTGGAACAGTGAGAGTGCCATGCCAGATCACCATTAGTACTAGCCTGGGTTATGTCACCTTTTGAGTTTCAATTCTCTGATTGAAGTCATAAAATAAATGTGTTTTTTTTTAAGTCACATGATCCAGATTTTGCAATACAATGAATTGACAGTCTCTTGTCCTAAAAATATATGTATGCTTAAACACTCTGATTTATATTTTCCAGGGCATGTAGTATAAAATTAATTTAATTTAGGATTATTATTTAAAAATAGTATTATTTTACTATTTTATTTGCTTTGTAAATAAAGCAAATTTACAGTGTCTTAAATAACAGTGTTACTATCAAAACAAATGCATAGTTTAAAAAGTATTTCAACATAGATATTCAACATAGATATTCAACATAGATTTTTCACAAATATTTGATGACATTAAATATACTCTGTCTATATTGTGGGAAATTTATCTTTCCTAAAATTGCACATTCATGTTTTACAGTATAACAATAACATGTGCAGAATATTTAGGTAAATTTTCAGTAAAAATAAATGAAGGATTTCTAGGTCACAGAGTGCTACTCTAACCTTTTGTTCAGTTGTTGATCATTACAAGATACTTAACACTTACAGTTCTTTTATTATTTCTGTTGTAAATACCGAAATTTATTTTGTAAATGATCCTGGATATTTTCTAATCCAGAGGTAATACATGGACAACCATTTTGGTAAGTTTTCCTTTGATGCTTAATTTGATTTTATTGGACAAAGTACCCTAATAAATATTGTGCCTTGTTTTTGTTTTCTGATTGTGATTCAAAATAATCAGCTATGTGGTAAACAGTGCTTCCTTCATACATAAATTCTCTCCTACTACCCTCCTTCTCTTCCTGAGATACACACACATACACAAACATACATGAATAAACCATCAATAAACAGAGCAGGGATTCATTTTCAGTCAAATAATTTAATGCCCACTGTGTTATCTCAGTGAAATATGTTAATTTATCATGTCTACTGTAAAGTTTGTGGAGCAAAGCCCAGCATAATATGTTCCAGAACCTAATATTTCTTGAGAACCATACTCATGTCTGTTTTCCTTGAGGGCTGTTACAGTGATTATGAAGAGCATTGTCAACTGGGAATTAATAATAATAACAGAAAATTTTACATGATTTATAATATGACAAGTTTTTACATAAAATTCTCATTTCTAACTTTAAATCTGCTCTAATGTTGTAGTAATATTACTCTTTATTAGCATAATTTTGACACTTTCCTTCACCTTAACGGGAAAAATAATTGCCTCTTTTTTCTTGAAAGGCTCATAACACATCGCTCTAGACCTTTTTAGTATCTTTCTTCACATAACATTTCTTAAATTGAATAATGGTTTTGAACTTTTCTGGAAGAAAGCCTTGAGGCAGTATGAGAGAAAAAAATAAAAGAAAAATGCCAACTTTATTTACAATTGTGACAGATATGAAATTCAAAATAAAACAAACAACTAGTAATGACATAGTAAGGACAATTCCAAAGGAAATGCATGAAATTAGAAAGACTTGGGTCCACACAGTTCAGTTTTTCCTTACATATAATATTCCTATTGCACAGGAATGTTAGAATAAAATTAATTACTTTAGGTAGTATATTTTAATCCTTTAAAACTCTACAGGGCTACATGTATGTATTATTTAATTATTCAAATAATTATTAACAAATTTACTTTAACAATAAAATTTTCTTGGATAATTCAAAAGCATATGTGATACTATATTTAAACAATCACTGGGCAAGGTGCTGTGACAATTCCTAGAGAAATAAAATGCCAGTCTTTCCCAAAAGTTATTCACAATCAACAGGAAAGGCGTCACACACAAAGTTAATGTTAAAGAGTAGGATTAATTAAATGATGTTAGTTGCAAAGTACTAAAGAGAGAAAGAAGAGCAGTAATTAATTGAGAACAGCGCCAGTGAAGATTTCACAGGAAAGGTAATTTATAGGATATGGCATTACAAATCCCTTTACTACAATGTCAAAAATTTTAAAGGCAAAGGTGGGAAGTATTTTTAGGTAACTGAGGTGACGTTGAATACCACTATCAATATGCCCACAACATATGAAGGATTTAGATTTTATATCACTTGCAAGCTAAGAGGTTAGCTTGCCTGAATTTCAAGGAGGTTGGCAGAAGACATAAGACTCCTGGCTTGGATACAAAATACTTTATTACTGATGGCACGGCAGGCAGAATGTGTTTTATGTTCTCATTGGTTCCCTTTACCCGCTAAGTCTCATGAGAGTCATACAGAGTCCAGACGGACGCTGAACATGTAGGAGTTGCCTCCTAGCTGAGGAACTCTAGGTTTAGGAAAAACTCCCAACTAATAAGGGGGCTGCAGCAAATTTACCCAACCTGTGTTTCATAGGAAGACGTTATCTTTATTATCCTGGATAGTAAACAATCCTGCCCTTGCCCAAGAGGCAGACATTGTCTCTGTCATCCTAGGCTATTGATTGTACAAACATCTGTAAAAATACGGTATAGAATAAAAAGCGAGACTGTCACAAAATGTGCAGAAATGGGAGGGACAAATGGAGAACTGTCATGCAGCAACATACACACACATGCATGAACAACTTACAAGCAAAAAACATAGAGGGAGAAGAAAATTTCCAGACATTGCTTACTGTCTCATTGTCAACTACAAACCTCTTTTCACCCCAAAGATGGGGAGTTCGAATGTGATGAATATTCTGCATAATGTCTCCTTTTTATTTTAATGCCAATGATTTTCATTAGTTTATTTCTTATTACATCCAGTCTTTCCCTTACTGTACCTGGTCTAGCTAATATATTGATATATACATAGATATATGTGTGTGTGTGTGTGTGTGTGTATATATATATATATATATATATATATATTTACTTAGATTTTATAAGTCAAATTCAAAAGAAAGCAAGTGTCTATATCTGCGGGGTGGGGAGGGACATTCAAATTTAGAAGGAAGACCGGTTAATAATGAAGGGAGGTTCGGCGCTAGGAAAACCAGCCTGCATTCCCCTTTCTTTATGGGAAGTAGAACCTGGCTTCCTATAGACAGTCTAGCACTTTGTGAAGAGAGATATGAGATATCTGTGAGGCTTGGCTTTGTCCTGGTTGTTCTAACCACAGGTCTTGCCCTTATGCACCTATTCTCAGCCTCTAAACAGTTAAAAAAAACAAACAAACCAGCCTTTAAAAAAGTATATCCAAGTCACACAGGTCTCACAGATCACCCAAAACACTTTAGAAAAATTTTAAAGAAGCTGGATGAAGTAAATAAAACCCTTTTACAGTGGCAAATTTATAAATATATACTTACCATCATGCAAAAAATGTATAAAGTTATACATTCCATAGCTGGTATGATAGCTCAATAACACTATTAGAGGCCAAGGCTCTTTCTACCTTTCAAGTTCACCTTTCTTAGTATTTATGCCTTCATCCTCATGCTTATCACCTCATGGCTACAGAAGTCTTGCTGTAATGACATTTAGTGTATATTCATATCAAGAAGCAAAAAAGCATGTATCAGGAGATATGATATTTTCTAGAGTGAGATAATGTCATCACTCTCTGGAAAGGGATCTTAGCTGGCACAGTTTCGCCACACAAAACTGAAGCTTTCCTGGTAAGGGGAAGTACACATTATGCAGACGGCTAATGACAGCTGCCATAAACACATTTCCTGGATCCAGAATAAAGATTTCTCTTAAGAAAGGTAAAAGACTAAACAAATGGCTGCAACTTGAGAATCAAGGTAATTTGAATAACTTTGAGACCAAAGATGAAGTGAAAACTCACATTCTTGCTTTAGGTTGGAAGGAACCAAAAGGATTTTCTTACGTTCCTGCTCAGTAACATTTGCATCCAAATTCTTTGGTTTTCTATCCCACCCCTTAATAAAGTATTACTTATGTTCATTCTAAGCAAATTGTTCCATCTTTTTACCATAGCCTGTCTCCTTCCACTTTTCAACCATTTTATTCTAATAATTCTTCCCTCTTGCCACGTATACTCTCTCCTGAGTTGTTTCTAACAGCATAAGATATTGTTTTAGTACTTCTTTCATACGAACAAACAAATTTCTGTTTGCATCCATTTTCTTGCTAGGTACTGTCCAGTTGCTTTGAATCTCAAAAATTTGTCTATCTTCACTACTTCTAATTACATTCTCCTATTTACTCTTAAACTCATTTCTACTAAGTGTTTATGCTTTAATTCCAACAGAGATGCTCTTGTCAAAAATATATCCAATGATATCCAGGTTATTAAATCCAGTGAACAATTCCTTGTTCTGTATTGATTTATCATCAGTATTTGATACAATTGATCATTCTCTCATTTTCCATATACATTCCTTGCTTGGCATTTAGAACACAACATTCTTGTTTTATCTCACACCTCAGTGACTATCTCATCTCCTTCGATGATTTTTTTCACTCTTCTATCTGGACCTTATAATGGTGGAATTGTATATGCCAATTCATGCGAAGAAAACCCTTGATTACCTGAACATCTCACTACTAAGTAATTAGACATTTTAAAAAGAATGCTCTAGAAGGTATCATAGATTTTAAAAAGATCCCTCATATTCTCCATGACCAAAAATTAAGATTATGTGTTTTGTTTTTATCCAAATATCTGGCCCATTTTTTCAATTATTTTTCCAGGCCTGATCTCTTCCTACTCTTTGCAAAATTCTAGTATTAAATATGAGGACAGCCTAGAAATTTCCATCTGGGCTCATGTGGGTCTAAGTTAGAATTGCTTTGGTGTCTCATGCACTGCCTATAGAATATATATTGGTGGCAAATAAAATCCTTTGTTTATAAATCAACATCAATATATTTCTTTAATATATATTCCCTACTGTTTGGCTATTAATTTTGAGACTGAATTTAGGTCTTAGATACCTACTTCAGTTTTCAACTTCTTCTAGAACTGAGCCACAAATCATAGCTTGGTGGATTGGGTGATCTTTACACAAGTATTGGATTCCTGCTACCTTCTTTTAATATAAGACTCCACTTGTAAGACACTTTACATTAATTATAATGGATTGCCAAGAAGTATGTGCTTGTTATCAAATATAAGCTTTCAGAATAGAACACAGGTATTGCTTCTAAGGACAGTATTAGAATTTTATATATTCTCTTGAATGTAAATTTGGATGGCTACCCTATGTGAACCCATACTTCTCTTCCCTTTAGATTTCCTTTGTCCCATTTGATGAGAAATAATTTCCATCTGCCCATCTGGAGTTCACTTATGATCAGGGCCAAATAGATTTTTTTTCTCTGTTCTCCACAAGATCTAGTGTGTGTGTGTGTGTGTGTGTGTGTGTGTGTGTAATGAATATATTAAATCACTCTTGCTTGTAAAATTCTGAAGCAAAGATATGACTTTTTAAAATATACTCTCAAAAAGAAAAAAAATAAAAATGGCAAATTATAAATATCTGTTATCCAGAAATACCAGGAACTATGCCAGGGCTCATTTTCCCTACTATAGCTAGATTCATTACTAGTATGTTAAAATTTTTAGAGAAAAGATAGTGAATAATTTCCATTACCTCCACAGCATTCTTCTCCCATCCCCATTTCCATTATGCCTGCTTCAGTTTGGGGATCCATATGGTTTTGGGGAAACTGATACCCTTTCTGGGTTCTGTGTTGGAATATATGGCTTCAGCTAAGCCAGTGTTATAGGCTGAATTTTGCTGCCCTTACCCTCAAATTCATATAAGTCTTGACTCTGTTAAAATACCTCAGGGCGTATTTGATGATAGGGTTTTTAAAGAGGTAATTAAGTAAAATGAGACTATATGGATGGGCCCTAACCTAACATAACCTGTATACTTATGAAAAGAGAAGATTAGGACAGACTCTCAAAGAGAAGACCATGTGAAGACACAGAGATGATGGACTCCACTAAGCCAAGAAAAGGCCTCCAGAAGAAACCAACACATCTGACACCTTGACATTGAACTTCAAGCCTACAGAAGTGTGAGAGAATAAATTCCTCTTGTTTAGGTTACCAAGTCTATGACATTCTATCATATGCCCAGGAAACTAATACAGCCAGTTATAGTTATTGGTCCAGAGGTGGGTAGGAGACCTAAGGAAGACCAGAACGCATCTTAGAACTTTCAGAGGGAATATTATTAAGTAAACATTCCCTCTTTCTGAGAAGAATGAGGAGGGAAGTATTTCTAAGTGCTGCTGGCATTCACTTTAATATCACAAAGGGAGCTTCCCTTCGGGTGAAACCAACCTTATAAAGGCGGAATATTGACAAAATATGCCAGGTCTATCTATCAATTTTTTTCAGTTCTCTGAGCCAGGAAAATATCTACACTGGAACCATATGAAATAACTAATATTTATTTTACCATTTATGATCATAAAAAGGACAAGTTCATGTTGATCAACCTAATATATTACTTAATCCAGAACTTCTGTTACAAGCTAATAATAAAACTGTTTAAACTGGAAAGACAAACACATGAAGTTCTATGACTTTGAGAATTTTTAACTTGTTTAAATGCTGCTAAAACATAAATTTAACTATAAAGTGAAAATGCTAATAATTCAAGGTATATATTGATATCAGTGGAGTCTGATGAGAAATTTCTAAAGGAATTCTGAGTTTGAGATACACTTGATACACTTGATGTAAACTTTAACTTCTTTTTTTATGTACAGTGGCTCTTTGCCTTTCACTCTTTCATTCCTCTATGAAACAAATATTTAGTAAGCCTTTCCCATGTGGAAGCCACGGTGAAACACACAGGTGTAAAGAGGTCAACATAATGAAGAAAGTCTCTAGCCAAAGATGCTTATTGCCTACATGAGCAAAGACACTAAGCAAACAGTTAACAAATGTACATACATAATGCACACATAAAATTCTTTGTAGTAATTAACCCCTTCCACTTGAAGCATCTATCCTTAACCTAACTCTAATTCAACAACCTTAGGATGAGCACAGCACTCAGGCTAGCAGTCAGAGAACCCATAATCCTATGGTCTGTGAGGTCAGATGGGTGGACCTGTGATCCAAAGCAAGGTGGTAAATCCTCTCCAAGTCTTTGCTAGAGCTAGTCCTGAGAAAGTGCTCTTTTTTCTCAATACCTACAGCTGTAATAACGATACATCTCATGAACCACTGGTGGCCACTTTACTTACCACACAGAGAAATCTCAATGGAGGATAAAGTCAATGCAAAAGAAAGCAGCAGAGACAGACACAGGCCTAATGGTATTTTTTAGTTTCTGCTCCAGTTATGACTGAAACAAATTTATTCCTGAAATATCCAATTATGTAACACAATAAACTTGTTTTACATTTTTTTTGAATTAGATGTATTTAGGTTCAAGCTACTACTATTAAATTATTGTTCAGATCCCATTTTCCTGCACTTGAGGATCTGTACAGTACCCTTCAATATGTTAAAACACTTTGCCCTTCGTAAAGTCTCTGTGTCTCAACAACATCCTACCTTACGGATTATCACTGAATGTCTCAATTTGGAATGCAGTTATCTATTTATTTTTTATTTTATACTCTATTATAATTTAAGATCCTTGAGGAATGCAAACCCCCATATATCTTACTATACCTGGTACATAGTAGTGCGTGCTAAAGTTAAAGGAATTAATAATTACTCAAAACATAAAATATATGATTACTGACATATTAATTGGATTAACATACTATAAAGTGAAGCACTTAATTTGGAATTTAATAGAGAGATAAAAGGGAACTTACCATTGCAGAATTATAAAAGGCAAGAAGTTTTGATTCTATAATAAATCTTCAAATGTGTATGCATTATTTTTTACAGTTCTCAAATTCCTCGCATAAATAGTTTTCTTATTTTATCCCCACGACAACCCTGTGAAATAAGCAAAGCTAATATCTTCATTTAATAGAAACTGAGGCTTAGGTAGATTAGATGGCTTATTCAAATAAATAGCTAGAGTAAGTAGCAGATCTAAGATTAGAAACCGACATACTGTATATTTTATAAGATATCTTCAATTGCAAAACTAACAGTAATTTAGAGTTTTTATTCCATAGTTTATACTCCCATTGGTAATCTGTGATGAATAATACTTTCTCCAAATAAATAAGAGTAGCCAGGGTATTTCAGAGACTCATGTGTAATGGATGTGTAAATGGTGAACACCCCTCCTATTTGTGGTATTTTGTCATATTGCCTGACTTGGATGGATTACAAGATTTTTATAGAAAATACCATGAATCTTATTCACAAAATTCAGGTATAAACATATTATCTAGAAAGAGTCAGAATGTTTCACAACAGGTGTTAGATAATAGAGAGGACCATGAGATCTTTGAGACAGAGGAAGTGAGAGAGAGAGAGAAAGAGAGAGAGAGAGAGAGAGAGAGAGAGAGAGAGGAAGAGAAACATCTGTGAAAATAAGAGAGCAGAATTATGTATTTTAATTATCAAAAGAGACTAAGGAGAAGTTAGAAATTTTCTCAAAGTACAAAAATGGACTTGTACTTGGTTCCCCCGGTCCAGACCTGAATTTCTTTTATGATCCCTTGGAGAGAAATCAGCATACAGCAAACTTAAAAGAATCCCTGTCACTAGTGCTGCATGGGGTTTCCTGGGGATCTCACTGCTCTTTATCTCCTAGAAGATGGAGAGCAAGAGGGGCAGTGGAGTTCATAGTAAGCTTCTTACTACCAGGTAGGTGTCCCAAAAAGAGTGGTAGATCAGTATGAATCACTTGAGAGAACTGGGAGTCTAGAGTCAGAAGATGAAGCACTAAGGTGGCAATGAAAGGAAGATTAGCAACCACCAAGTGTAAAGGAGGCCAATGCAGATTAGTGACTATATTTGGATCTGTCATCAGGCAGGAGACAAAAGAACAATCTTTAAACATGGTAACAGTTTATTTCCTACTTACATAATGGCATAAGCAATCTAGGGTTGGATGGTGAATCCACAGCACAATTAAACAAAATCCCGTATTTTGTTCTGCTGTCCTTAGGTGTTAGCCCTTGTATACATGGTCCAGATGGGAAGTTCGTTCTTCCCCATTTTACTAGGTCATGGGGCAAGGGTGAAAGGGTAGGAGAAAGATAAACCATGCCTTTATATTTGCATTTATCACTTACAGCCATTAGCCAAAGCTTAGTTACATGGCCATGCACAGTTTATTGGGAAGCCAGGAAATGCAGTCTTTACTACGGAAAGCCATATGGTTATGCTAATAATTGAATATTTTATTACATTTAGAGTGAAGGGAAACATTAATTTATGGATTTACTAGCAATCTCAGTCATAAAGCTGTTGCATAGGTAGCTCAAGAGGAAGGTTGACAGTAACAGGTTTGTTCAGGTGACATTAATATGGGAAGAAAGAACAAGAGAAGAGAAGGGTTAAGCAGCAGGAATGTAGAAGCAGCCAAAAGACAATAAAGGGAAATATCCTTCTATTTGACAAATGAGAACCAATAAGCCATTGGTCATAGATACTTAGAATTTTGAAGTGGCTTATTATGTTCCCTAAGACAACAGGGCCATGGGGTCATTTTTGATAGATGTGTATTAGAATAGTAATAACATTTATATATGTAGCTTAAAAATATTCATATGTAAATGTAGCTACTTTGTAATTATAAATTAGTATTTTTTAATGGTCCTTCTGGTAATACATGATGAATAGACAGAATAGTATCTATTATATGTTAAGCTCAGGATAAATATATGTTGAGGGATGAAGGAAGTAAAAAGATCTAAGACACCTAAAAATAAATGAAGAAATAAAACTGATTCAAGACAAAGCTTGAATAATGATTTTAAGATAGGATTTAAACTGGCTGCTTTAACCATTGCTAACCTTAAGAAAACTCAGGGCAAGAAATTATGGAAGGTCCAGTAATTGACTGATGTCTTAGATGTATTTAGGAGAGAAGCTTTGACTTGACCTTTGGGTTATAGCTGGGACTCAGCTAGAAAAAGGTTCATTATTTTTCTTAATTTTCAGAAGTCAGAAACCATGCATGAAAACAACTGGGTTCAGAAGTTTAAGAGTTTAAAATAAGCCAATATATAGTGTTAAGTTCAATAAATTGGATTTTGTAACTACACTGTCACATTTATACCTAAAATTCCCTCTTATGCAAGCAAGATTCTTCACACTGTAATAAAAAATGTTTACTATAATTTGTTAATTGGGTGATGCATTAAATTACTCTCCACAAAAAAAAAAAATGGAAAGAAAAAGCACAAGTTTCTAACTCAAATTCAAATGGAAAGAATTTGCTCAACATTCCTTAATTCACAAATATATCAATGGTTAAGGGTCCCTCTTTAAGAGTGCCCATGGAATGTAAAGTACAGCACAGGAAATATAGTCAACAATATTGTGATAACTGTTATGGTGCCAAGCAGGGACTTGATGTATGGTGAGAACGCTTGTAAAGTATACGGTTATCTAACTGCTATGCTGTATACCTGAAACTAACACACAATAATGTTAAATTAAAAATAAAAAGAGTGCCCCAGAGTTCTGAAGGCCAGATCAGTCTTATTTCAATTATAAAAGGATGCTATAAACCTTCTGTGGAAAGGACTTGTGGCCAAGGTGGAGGTGTAGATAGATACACTTTGCCTCCTTGCACAATCAAAAGAAGGACAACAAATTTAAAAACAAAACAAAACAAAAAGACCAGAACTGCCAGAAAATTGAACTGTACGGAAGTCCGACAGCCAAGGAGTCAAAGAAGAAACATCCATCCAGTCTAGAGGGGTAGAGCTGGGCGGCCAGGCAGAGAGGGTGCAGCAAGGCTGAAGCTGGAGACTGGATGGGCAAGACGGAAGCTGGTGGCCCCACATTTGCATTCAGATAAATGGGGGGAACAACAGGGGAGCAAGACAGACTGCGCAACCCAGGACTCCATTGAGGAAAAAGAAAACCTCAAACCTCTGGCTATAAAAATCAGTGGGGGTTGCAGTGGCAGGAGAAACTCCCAACCTCACAGAAGTGTTCACTGGAGAGACCCACAGGTTCTTAGAATGTACAGAAACCCACCCACCTGGGAATCAGCATCAAAGGTCCCAATTTGATTGTGGGTAGTGGGGGAAGTGACTGAAAGCTGGCTGAGAGCTGAGCAAGCTGCATTGTTCTCTCTCTGACCCCTCCCCCACATACAGCTCCACCATGCAGCAATGTGGGTTGCCCCATCCTGGTGAATACCTAAGCCTTTGCTCTTTACAACGTAACAGCAAAGAAATCATGGCCCAAATGAAAGAACAGATCAAAACTCCAGAAAAAATACAACTAAGCAATGAAGAGATAGTTAGCCTATCAGATGCAGAGTTTGAAACACTGGTAATCAGGATGCTCACAGACATGGTTGAGTATGGTTGCAAGGTAGAGGAAAAAGTGTAGGCTATGTGAAGTGAAATAAAGAAAAATATACAGAGAACCAACAGTAAAGGGAAGCAAACTGGGACTAAAATCAACTATTTGGAGCAGAAGGAAGAAATAAACATTTAACCAGAACAGAATGAAGAAACAAGGATTTAAAAAAACGAGAATCTTAGGAACCCCCAGCACAACCTTAAATGTTCCAACATCCGAATCATAGGGGTGCCAGAAGGAGAAGAGGAAGAGCAAGAAACTGAAAAATTATTTGAAAAAATAATGAAGGAAAACTTCCCCAATATGGCAAAGGAAATAGACTTCCAGGAAGTCCAGGAGGCTCAGAGAGTCCCAAAGAAGTTGGACCAAAGGAAGCACACACCAAGGCACATCATCATTACATTATCCAAGATTAAAGATAAGGAGAGAATCTTAAAAGCAGCAAGAGAAAAGGAGACAGCTACCTTCAAAGGAGTTCCCATAAGGCTCTCAGCTGATTTCTCAAAAGAAATCTTGCAGGTAAGATGGGACTGGAAAGAAGTATTCGAAGTCATGAAAACCAAGGACATACATCCAAGATTACTCTATCCAGCAAAGGTATCATTTAGAATGGAAGCACAGATAAAGTGCTTCCCAGATAAGGTCAAGTTAAAGGAGTTCATCATCACCAAGCCCTTATCATATGAAATGCTAAAGGGACTTATCTGAGAAAAAGAAAAATATCAAAACTATGAACAGTAAAATGACAACAAACTCACAACTAGTAACAACTGGACCCAAAAGCAAAAACAAAAACAAAAACAACTAGGCCAACAACCAGAACAGGAACAGAATCACAGAAGTGGAGATCACATGGAAGGTTATCAACAGGGAGGGGAAGGACTTCGTCCACCCTGCTGGCCACCTGGCTTCAGAGATTCTCCCTAGCAAGACTCTGACGGCTGCCTTGTCCACCGTGCTGACTCCCAGACCTGCAGACAGAGACTCTGGGACTCTAGTTTGTTATTCTCCAATTCTCTCATGTGATGTTATTACTGATTGTTTCTGAGTGATTAATACTGTTATTAGGTTAGTATAGATTTGGATTAAACCTGCGTTAACAAATGCTGAGTGAACCTGAATTAATAAAGTCTGAATGAATAACAGTTACCTGTGTCGGCTCCCTGTTACTTCTTATTGCTGGTGTCACCTGTAGGACTGGTGGTTGTATAGGTGGCTTGGTGCTTTGAGCCTTAAGGCCCAGGTCAGACAACCGGAGCTGGGACCGAAGGCTGGCTTATAGGAAAGACTGTCCTGAACACATACTCACAATACCTTCTACTGTCAGGTGTTTTCCATACAACACAATAGTTAACAGAATGTATCATTGAATCTTAACTACTTGATTTGAATTATGTATGTTTTCACTATTTGACAGTAGTAAGATTTGAGACGTTATTTAAATGTTTTAGTTTATTTTATTTTCAAGACTTTTTAAAGTAAACTTTTAAATGTATTCATGGGGTTGTTGAGAAGATTTAATGAGACGACAAATTAATTAAGCATTTGCTAGCTGACTTATAAACAGAGTATCTGCTTACATTATTATTATTCTCATAACGAGCAAATGGAGCTCTGCGTTAGAGGACAGGATGAGAACTCTACAGCAAATAGAATCTACAGTGAAGGACTTCCACATTCTCCTTCCTGTTAGTTAGGAGACTGCGTTGCTTTTATATAAAGCTCTTTTACCAGAAGTTGCCCAGATCTATTTCTGCTGATTTGGGAATGAGTCCAAGAAGTTTACAGTTTTAATTTTTGCTTCAGTTTCCTACTAATACTCTCAATACTCTCATCCTCTACTCTATGAAATTCTGAGGTGGTAGATGATATTTGAAAGTTGAAATTATCATTTTAAAAGTAGTATACATCTGGTTCAGTGATTACTGTCTAATTCTCTGACTTGAATATTTTCCTCTTTTTTTTGGTAAGGGAAAGATTTATTTTTATAAAATATTTATTTCTACAAAATAAACAGTATTAATTTTCTGAGACTGTCATCATAAATCTTCACATATTGGTGGAACAAAACAATAGAAATTGATTCTCTCATAGTTTTGGAAGCTGGAAGTCTGAAATTTCACAAGGCAGAGCTCCCCCTGGTTGCTCTAAGGGAGAATCCATTCTTTGCTTCTCCTAACTTCTGGTGGTTGTCCTAGCATTTCTGGGCTCGTGGCCACATCACTCTTATCTTTGCCTGTGCCTTCGCATTGCATTCTCCTCTGCCTGTGTTATTTCCCTCTGCCCCTCTCTTATAAGGTGCTTGGGATGGCATTGAGAGCTCTGCCACGTAATCCAGGGCAATCTCCTCATCTCAAAATCCTTATTCACTTACATCTAAAAAGTTCCATTTTTCCAAATCAGTTAACATTTACAAGTTTCAGATATTAGGATTTGTTATCTTTGAGTGATCATTATTCAAACTATTATAATCTGTTTAACTGAGGTATCAGGCTTAGGTAATTCATCCTCATATTGCACTTAATGGGAATCACGTTTTGTATTTATTTTAGATTGTATGCTTTTTTGAAGTACACAAACTTTGGGAAGTGTTATAAAATGCAAATACTCTGTAGAAACCTCAGTCATCATCCTTATACCTAACCTTTCCTTTCAATTTCAAAGTGCCCAAGGAAATCTCTTAAAGTACTGAGCAAGATATCAAATGCTATATATCAAGTTATGTCAACACAAATGAATACCAATGTTCAGTCCAGTTCATACAAGTCGAAAAAGACATTGGTGAAAAAAAGATGAAGAAGGCACAAAGGAAATGCTGCTTTAGGAGGAGATTCATATCCATGGGAAAGCATGGATATTGATGTAGAAGCCACTGCCATGTGCGGGCACCTTCCTCTTGGAGCTCCTGATTTTACGATTGAGAAAATGGAATCCCACTGTGAGTGACTGTTTCAAAACTGTTGTGCACCAGATGGGAGGCATCCCTGGGGCTAGAAGCCAGTTTCTTCGGTTCCAAGGCAAGTGCTCCCTCAAACCCTTGCTAGGAAAAGCTTGCTACCTCATTAGATCAACTTCTTAATTTCTGTTTGACACATAAAGGAATAAATCTGATTATTTATTGCAAAGTAAGTTAAACATTATGTTATTTTAAGGAAGAAAAAATAAAAATAAGTGCAAGAAAAATCACCAGAAATCTTCACACAAAAGCTGCAGAGCACATAAGAGAAAAAAAAGAAAGCCTGTACTAAAGTAGGGGAAAGTTTTTAATATTTCCATTGTCTTGATAACAATGTACTTTCTTACCTATTTTTATTAAAATGTATAAATATAGGACTCCTTTACCAATAGATAGGGTACACAGATTTTTAGGAAAAGTTAGTATAAATGGCTGTACAAAGTATATTTTCCCCTGTTACAAAATGTGATTTTTTAAATTTGGGTTAAACAAGGACAAGAAATAGAGCACTTCTTGTCATTGTTTAACCCCATTCAGAAAACAAACATACATTGATTGCAGAAAAGGTCTGTTGGTCTTCTGTTCTCATGGATACATTATTCTCAATTGATACATAACACTGTTGTTACCTAACAGGTTAACTAGTTTTAACCTCATAAATCTGAGACCAAGTGCATGTGGAATTGGAACTAATAGGCAAAATCTGATGGTGATGAATACAAAGGGACAAACAATGCCTGAAAGCGCTTCTCAAAATTTAAGATGCTCTGGAATCCCCAGGGAGATCTTGTTAAAATGCAGATCCCCTTTCATGAATGAGGGTGGAGTGGAATCTGAGATTCTGTATTGTAAAATGTTATCCTGTATCCAAGTTTCCACTACGGAAGTGGGAATTTCCGCAGAAGGGTGAGAAGCTACAGAGAAGATTGAGTGAGCCTAAAACAGAAACCTTTTTACAGTTAATATATTGTATGTCATCATTCTGCTCATAGCCAAAACTGTCTAACATTCGTATTTGCACAAGTCAAATGCCTTTTGGGGCATAATCAAGATGCTCCAAAGTTCCCTTCAGCTGAACAAAATTTTAGACAGGTTTTTTCCTGACTCTGGGCCTCTGATTTCCCTTTTTTGGGTGACAGGGTAAGAACATAACTTTGATTAGTGCCAATTAGCTCAAATGGCATCAACAAGAGAAAAATATTAGCAAACTTTCTTTCCAAAGATGCTTTTATTATCACAAAGTGAAAAATATCTCAAAATTCTCCCACGCTTGAGTCATGCTGCATGTCCCTTTCCCTAACACTCTCATATTACTGGTCTCATAATTATTTTTTTCCAGAGAACAGCTTCAAAGTACCAGTTTCTGGCCCCCATTCATGTGCTCAATACCTGTCCATTTGGCCTGAGAGAGGAGAGTCACCTGGAAACTGTTAACATCAATTACTGGTTTAATCACCATTGTATTTCTTTATTTCCCTCTTCAAATGAAAAATATAGAATCTCAAAATACCAATTCATATGTACCTGAGAGATGTGTGAGAACCCATGTTGCAAATTTCCACATATGCATGGTCATGGTCTCCTCCCATGTTTGTTTTATAAATCTTCATAGCTGTATAATGAAATTATTTGTTTTATATGAACACGTGACTGACCTGTCTCTCTATGAGTCTATATATAAATTCTTGCTGATATATTTATCTCAATATATGTCAAGGAAACAAACTTTACAATTAGAAAAAATACCACCTAAGTAAATAAAATGATACTTTAAAAGTCTTTTAGTTTTAAATGCATGTGATAGTTTTTTCTGTCCATCAGGGTATTCAATATATTTTTGTATTTTATATTACATTATATATAACTATTTGACAACTACCTAAATAAGATTACTAGCAGTGAGTGCATAATGTAAACCTGGCACTCTTCTAAACTCTTGACCAAAATCCTTACAATAATCTATAAATCTGATATTATTATTATGATAATTTAATGAGGAAAGAATTCAATACACAGAGAGGTTAAATAATGTAGAAGAGGAAAAAGAAATTTCCCCTACCCTGCTAGGTTCTTGACTGAGACACCCCAAAATAAAAATCCAGATTAAGAGGGAAAAAAACCCCAGAAGTTTAATAACACACATACCTTCTGTGTGTATTGGAGATACATGGGAAAACTGAGTAACATACCAAAATGGTCCGAGTCACCACCTTAAATACCATCTCCAGCTAAAGATAAAAGAAGATTTTGGTGCCCAGGAGCCAGACATGGGAGTTTATCAGACAAAGTACAGAAAGCAAGGGTAAGGTTGTTGTGTAGATTTAAGTCCCTGCCTTCTCCATTGGTAAGAATTCCTAGAGATTTAGTATCTCCCTCTTCCTGGTATAGAGAGGGAGGTGATACCCTTACAAATCAATCTTTTCTGTTTTAAGTGTAAATGTCTCTTAAATATAAAAGGGTACCTTCTACTTGATTTTCAGAACTTCTCAAGTGTCTGCTGTATTTTAAAAAAGTAACCAACTCAAAATAATTCTTGTGCCAAATAGGCATATTTTGGGGTGGCATATCCTGCTTTTCTTCAGTAACTTATCTAAGCTTAGACAGCTGCTAGCTGGAGATGCTTGAACCCAAGAATTTACATTGGCAACCTAAGGGCTTAACCATGACAATTTGTGAGAAGCAATGACTATTTCCAATTATTTCTCAATGCTTCAAAATTACTTGAATATTGGCTAATGTAGGGATAGCAGCTAGACCCCTGTGCATACCTGCATTTTAAGAAATGACAGAGGACTAACTTGAATTGAAAAACAGCTTAAATTTGTCTTGGTGCTCTGAATGTCACTCTTGATTCTCAAATAACAGATGAACAAACACTGTACTTTTATGACATACCCTTAATACAATATCAATATGTGATAATAGATACAATACACAATTCTATATTATACAGCAGAAAATTAGAAAATTTGTAGCAATTCCTCTCTCTAGGTAGATAAATAAGTAGATAGATATAGACAGAGATTTCTGAGATCATGAATTCTGGGAGTAAGAAGTGTTGCAACATGGCATTGCTTGTATTGATGAAAACTGATATAGAACTCTCTTTTATATTAGTTTGATCAATGATTAAGTTATTTGAATGGCTTTTAAGAGTTACCCATCAGGTACAGAGAAGCTACATTCTGGGACAACAGGTGTTTCACAGAGAAAAGCATTTTTTATTTATGAGGCAGCCAAATGAGCACCTGGGGAGAAAGTCCAAATCCATCTCTCAAATAAGGATTTGAGGCAAATTTAAAGAATACAGGTGAGAAGGGGTTATGTATATTTATTACTTCTAATTCTGAGAATCTGATTGGATAGTCTTGGAATGAAGGCATTTAAGGTGAGGAACATAAAGGGCAGGAGGAAACAAAGCAATTTCCATCTGGCAGAATTTGATTGGTCAGTCCTATCTGTGTCCATATTTGGTCTAGGCAGTGAATCTTCCTTACAGAAGGACTTCTCCCTTCCTAATAGGCTGCAGATAGCAAACAGTGGCATCTTTGTTTCTTGAGTCCCATGAATCTGGGTTCTGCTATGCTCTGGAGGTCAGTTTGGGGTCATTTGGCTGCTAACTGCTCATTCTCAAGCTTCTGGGACCAGTTCCACATGGCTAGGACTGGTGGCCTCTTGAACTGTGTGAGGAGGTCTGGTGTTACCTCCTAACAGACACTAAATAAAACTAGAGAGAAAACAATTATTAGTGTCTGCTTTCAGTGTTAGGACCCAGTTTCATAGTGGTGTCATTTGAACTGAGATATTAGAAGCATTCAGTAATACTTTTATTAGAAATATTACCTTAAGAGAATAAAAACACAAGCCACAAAGTAAATGAAAATATTTACAAAATACATACCAGATAAAAGATGAACAGGTTCAGAACAGACCTTTTTAATATGTGCTACTTTGACATGTGGTATAAAGACTTGAGCTAAAGGCGATTAAGACCCTGCAGGCTCAAGAGAAAACACCACTCCCTTAAAGAACCTAAATCAGGGGTCTTGTTAGAAATATTACCAGAAATGACTTTTTCTGACCTTTCTATAGGGCAGGGAAAGCTTCTAATTACTGAACATTTTCTAGTCATTCTACCAATGACACTCCTCCCTTCTAAAGCTTCAGGTGCCTTACCTCATCCTTAGCTCAGAAGGTCATATATACCTCATTTTACTCGTCTCTTAACTTCTCGTGTATGTGGGGTCACTGACTCTCTCATGTGATTACCCTATGTATGTATATAATTAAATTTGGTTATTTTATCTTAATGTATCATGTTGGCTTGATTATTAGACCAGCTGGAGAAACATAGCAAGGCAGAGAAAAATTTATCCCTTTCCTATAAGGACCTGTATCCAAAATATATAAAGAACTCTTAAAAATCAACAGTGAGAAAATAACCAATTTTTTTAAATGTGCAAAAGATCTGAATAAACACCTTGCCAATGAAGACACATAGGTAACAAATAGAATATGATAAGATGCTCAAAATCATGCTATTGATGATTTGCAAATTAAACAATTAACAATTAGGCACACACACTTATTGAATGGCTAAAATTAGAAATGAACAAACAAAAAACACAAAAATCTGATAATACCAAATATCAGAGTAGATTAACTGGAACCCTCATTTATTACTGATGTCTGTGCCAAATGCTATATTCACTTTGGCAGAGAGTTTAATAATTTTTTGCCAAGCTTAACATAATCTTACCTTACGATCCAGCAATCATGCTCCAAGGTATTTACCTAGTTGAATTAAAAACATGTCTACACAAAAACCTACATACAAATGTTTATAGAAGATAAAAATTGCAAAAAAATAGATGCAACCAAGATGTTATTCAGTAGATGAATGGCATATTAAATATTCCATAATAAAAAGTAGTTACCTAGCAAATCTCAAAATGACATGGAGGAAACTTGCATGCATATTGCTAAGCAAAAGAAAAAAGTCTGAAAAGATTACATATGGTATGATTCTAAATATATGACATTCTGGGAAAGGAAAATCTATAGAGACAGCAAAACATCAGTGGTTTCCAGCGGTTGAAGGTGAGAGAGGTAGGGACAAAAACGTAACAATTAGGAAATTTTCAGGGTCAAACTATGTTGTATGATACTGTAATGGTGGGTACATGGCAATATGAATTTGTCAAAACAATAGAACAGTACAACACAAGGAGTGAACCCTAATGTAAATTGTGTATTCAGTAAGTAATGTATCAACATTACTTCATTTATTTTACAAGTGTACCACACTAATACAAGGTGCTAATAATAAAGAAAACCATGTTTGTGGGTGGGGACATATATGGGAAATCTCTGTACCATCATCATAGTTATTCTTTAAATCTAAATTGGTGCAGAAAATTCCAAGTCCATTATTTTTTTAAAAATGACAATGTGAGGATGAGTAACAGCAATGTTCTCATTGTATGGTCATTGCAAGCTTTATATAATCTTTTTGAGGTATGGTTATAAATAAATTCTCTATGAACAAGTTCAAATTCCCAGTGAAAATGTAACAGCAAGCATGCTACAATTTAAAAATCTGTTCTCACACAAATTTAATTAATTTAAAGTCAACAGTGATGCCACAAGTAAATAACAGAACATAAAAATGCACATTCTGAATTATTTTACATTTTCATTTTAAGTGAATTAACAAATTAAATTAAGATCTTCCTGCTATATAAAGTAATTAAAAATAAATTAAGTAGCATTAGAACAGAATTTTAAACTTTCAACAAGTAAAACAAAATAAGATATTTAATTTAAGAGCAGGATCTTCAGATTAAGAAAAACATGGTTTCAATATCTGGCTTTATATGACTGATAGTTAGCTGAGTTATCTGAGGGATCAGTTTCCAAAACTTAAAGTCTTTTTTTTCCTTACAGATAATATGAAGAGAATAATGTGATCTCATCTATGTACCTGCATGTTAAAGCCTTAACCTGCTACCTGGCATGTACTAAGTACTAAGTACAAAAATCAGTCATAAAATGTGTTGTTGATATTATTGACAAAACATCTGATTTTCCAAATGAAAAGTAATATCTGTGACTTAATTAGTTCTACTTCTGATCCATAGAATTTCATGTAAGGTAGAGATTGTTGAATCAATTCTTCAACTTCAGAGGTGAGAAAATTGAGGACCGTATGTTTGAGCTCTTGCTCGATGCCAATTGGTGATTCTTGGTCATATTACCACACAGCCTTATGCAGTATTCCTTGATTTTATTTTGACTATAATCACTCCCACTTTTTTCCAGCAACATCCCTTTTCAGAGGTTTTATTGAAAGGGATCTCTCTCTCTCTCTCTCAAGTAAGGACAATTTAGTAGAAAAACACTAAAAAAGTTGAAGCAAGAGAACCTGGTTACAGTTCTGCTTTGGTCTCATGCCAGAAAAGTCCCCTCACATGTAGGGTAAAATGTATTCTTTGAATCTCCAATTCCTTCAAGCTTTATTGAGTGATTCTGTGGAAATTATTCATAAGTGCATTTTGTATGGTTATTGAAAGGCTACAATAAAACATGTTTAAAAGTGATATAAAAAACAATGCGCAAATATAGTAATACGATTTATAGTATTATTATCATATGTATGACATAAGACAGAGAGTTTAAAGTAGATTACTGTAAAAGGAATTCAATGGACTAATAATCATAGCCAACATGAGAATGCATATTCACGTGAAAAGTAGGAGGTGTTTTGGCTTGTTTTTATTTATTTTTTCCAGTATTATGAGCAATGGATAAGAATTGTCATTTTAATTAAACAACACAACAACTTACAAGAATATTGTCAAGGTTAATGTTTGACAGCCAGAGTTGAAAAAGTGTGCCTTAAAATTCTGGGAGTAATGCCATATACTTTGATAAAAATAAAAGCATGTATTTTAAACAACTTTCTATTCTTACACTTAATGTTGGAAAGATGCATTTTAGTTCCAATTTTTATAATAAGAATATAGCTTTAACCTGAAATCAAGCTCTTAATGCAAAAAAGATTTTTTAAAGTTCAAAATAAGAACAAATACAGATCCTTAAAGTTATAGGATAAGTATGAATTTTGTAATACCTAATAGAATACTATTACAATTGCCCTTCATTAACAAAAGTAGTAGATTATATATTTAGGGGGTCACTAAGTATAATTCATTTTAAAAACCTTGCTGTTAGTTCTATAAACAGAATAAACAGTTTATATATTTTTTTATTTTTTATGCTATTACAGTTGTCCCAATTTTTCTCCCCTTTATCTCCTGCACCCTCCACCCCATCTCATCATCCCTTCCTCCTTAGTTCATGTCTATGGGTTGTACATATCAGTTCTCTGGCTTCTCAATCTCCTATACTATTCTTAACCTCCTCCTGTCCATTTTTTGTTGTTGTTGTTTTGTTTTTATCAACATTTTCCCACCACCGCTTTCCCTGGCCCCACCCATCCCCACCTCTCACCCTCAATCCTTCTCCCATTTTGCTTTGTTGATGGGTCCTTTACGCATGTTCCTTGATGACCTCTCCCTTCCTTTACCCTGTTACCCCCCTCCCTCTTCCCTTCTGGTTACTGTGTTTTTTTCTTTTTATTTCAATGTTGCTGGTTATATATTACTTGCTTGTTTGTTTTGTTGATGAGGTTCTACTTGTAGGTGAGATCACATGGTATCTGTCTTTCACCACCTGGCTTATTCCACTTAGCATAATACTCTCCAGTTTCATCCATGCTGTGGTGAAGGGTAGTAGCCCTTTCTTTATGCGGCGTAGTATTCCATTGTGTAAATGTACCATAGTTTGGTGAAATTAAAGCAGTAATCAAAAAACTCTTGGCACACAAAAGCCCTGGACCAGATGGTTTCACAGGAGAATTTAACAAAATATTTAAGGAAGAGTTATCTCCTATTTTTCTCAGACTATTCCAAAAAAATCCAAGAAGAGGAAAGACTGCCAAATGATTTTTATGAGGCCAGCATCAGCCTAATCCTAAAGCCAGATATAAACACAATAAAGAAAGAAAACTACAGGCCAACATTGCTGATGAACATAGATGCTAGGATCCACAACGAAATATTGGGAAACTGCATCCAGTAATACATTAAAAAGATCATACACCATGATCAAGTGGGAGTCATCAGGCAACCCCCACACCCTTGTTCATGTCCATGGGTCATGCGTGTAAGTTCTTTGACTACCCCATTTCCTATACTGTACTTTACATCTCCATGGCTATTCTGTAAGTACAAATCTGTACTTCATATCCCGTCACCATGTCACCTATTACCCCCCAACCCCCTCCCATATAGCAACCATTAAAACGCTCTTCTGTATCCATGATTCTGTCTCTGTTTTTCTTGAATGTTTAGTTTGTTTTTTTAGATTCAATTGTTGATAGATATGCACTTTTTGCCATTTTATTGTTCATAGTTTGGGTCTACTTTTTTCCCTAAAATAAGTCCCTTTAACCGTTCATATAATAATGGTTTGGTGATGATGAACTCTTTTAGTTTTTTTTTTCTTATCTGTGAAGCTCTTTATCTGCCCTTTGATTCTACTTGACAGCTTTGCTGAGTAGAACAATCTTATCTGTAGGCCTCTGCTTTTCATGACTTTGAGTATTTCTTGCCAATCCCTCCTAGCCTGCAAAGTTTCTTTTGAGAAATCAGCTGACAGTCTTAGGGGAACTCCCCTGTAAGTAACTAACTTCTTTTCTCTTGCTGCTTTTAAGATATTCTCTTTATCTTTAACCTTTGGCATTTTAATTATGTGTCTCAGAGTGGGTCCCTTTGTATCAGCCTTGTTTGGGTGTCTGTGCTTCCTGGACTTGCATGCGTATTTCCTTCACCAAATTAGGGAAGTTTTCTTTCATTATTTTTTCAAGTAGATTCCAATTTCTTGGCCTTTCTCTTCTCCTTCTGGAACCCCTATGATATGAATGTTGGAATTCTTGAAGTTGTTCCAGAGGCTGCTTATGCTATCCTCATTTTTTTAGATTCTTTTTTCTTCCTCTTTTTATGATTGGTTGTTTTATGCTTCTTTATGTTCCAAATCATTTATCTGATTCTCAGCTTCATCCACTCTGCTGTTATTTTCCTGTAAATTGTTCTTTACTTCAATTAGTGTATCCTTCATTTCTGAATGGGTCTTTTTATGCTGTTGAAGTCCTCACCAAATTCCTTGAACATCCTTATAACCAGCATTTTGGTCTCTGCATCTGATAGATTGTTTATCTCCATTTTGTTTGGTTCTTTTTCTGGAGTTTTGATCTGTTCTTTCATTTGGGCCATGTTTCTTTGTCTCCTCATTTTGGCAGCCTCCCTGTGCTTGTTTCTATGTATTAGGCAGAGCTGCTATGACTCCCTGTCTTGGTAGTGTGGCCTGATGCAGTAGGTGTCCTAAAGGGCCCAGTAGCACAGCTTCCCCTATCACCCAAGGTTGTGCTCGAGTGCACCCTTTCTTTGAGCTGTATATACCCTCCTTTTGTAGTTGAGCTTTGATTGCTATTAGAAGGTCAATGGAAAGGATTTATCCAGGCCAGTCAGCTGCAGGGACTGGCTGTGACCACTGACCACAAACCTCCACCCTCTGTAGGAGATCAGCTGTGCAAGGGCAGGATTGTGGTGCTCTGACATGGTCTGTAGCTGTTTACTGGGTGCCCTGGCTCTGGGATTTTCTGGGTGGTTGGTGTAGGCCAAGATCATCTCCCACATGTGTTTTCTGCCCCGGGACATGTGCATGAATGAAAAGTCTATATTTTAAATAAATATCCCTCAAAATCCTATGCTAACTTTATTTCAGATGTGTTATATTGAAACTCTAGTTAAATTGTGATTCTTATTCACTACTGTAATAGGAAAGCCCTTATATCACTTGTTTAAAGAATAGTGGAAAGAAGAGAGAAAACCTACTGGTTTCAGCTATTTCTACACAGAACAAAAGAAGAATTGTATATTTCTAAAAATTCTTGAGCAGATGGTGATTTTGCCAAGGGCATAGCAGATTATTTTCAAGTAACCTGAAAAATGCATTGATATATTTAAAGATATGTTGCTGGGCTCCTATAACAAGTCTTGTGTATTCCTAAATATCTCAATTAAGGGGATTGAGCCTGGTGACTTAGTAGTCAAAAAATGACAAGGTCTTCAGTTGAGAATGAGAAAGGTGGTTAGTAAATCAGCATTTAAGTGTATTTCTGCTTCTTATGTATAAAGATTAATAGTGTCATATTTATGTCCTACTTAACAGGAGTTGCACATTAATGAGTCAACTCGGACATGTCTTCCTAATGTCAAGTGAAAGATTTGAGAAATAAAAATGTAATGTAACTACAAAGACTGTTTAGCTTATTTTTGGTCCTCCATGAGGATAGCTTAAGAATGAGGTGATAAGCATAACAATTATCTAGTTTATTAAAAGTGTAGAAAAGAAGAACCTTATTTTTGGTGGCTATTCTTTCAAAATGGATTAATTTTTGGTTTTCAAAATTGATATCTTTCATAATGCCTCACTCAGTGAGAAGTTCTAACCTTACAACCAGTCCATACTCAAATTGTCTAAATTTCAATAAACATAAGATAATTGCAGAGCAGAGTTAGGTTTAAATTGTCTTTTTCTTCTTTTTTTTGCAGATGACATGATATTGTACATAGAGAACCCCAAAGATTCCACCAAGAACCTTCTAGAACTGATAAATGAATTCATCAAAATAGCATGATACAAAGTTAATAATCAGAAATCAATTGCATTTTTATATGCCAATAATCAACTAACAAAAAGGGAAATTAAGAAAACAATCCCATTCGCAATTGCTTCAAAAAGAATAAGATATCTAGGAATAAACCTAACCAAGGATGTAAAAATCCTGTACTTGGAAAATTGCTCAACAGAAGAAACAAGCACATGCAATGGGCTAAAGATGGTCTATTCAATAAATGGTGTTGGGAAAATTAGACAGATACATGCAGAAAAATGACACTAGACTACCTTCCTGTATGCCACATAAGAATAAATTCAAAGTGGATAAAATACTTAAATGTTAGACCTGAAACCATAAAAATCCTAGAAGAAAACATAGGCATCAAAATCTTGGACATGACAAATAGAAATTTTTTATTGGATATATCTCTGCAGGCAAGGGGGAAAAGAAAAAATAAACAAATGGGGCTTCGTCACACTAAAAAGTTTTTGCACAGCAAAGGAAATCGTCAGCAAAATAAAAAGATAACTCACAGGATGGGAGAAAATATTCGCTGACACATCTGATAGGGGGTTAATATCCAAAATTTATAAAGTACTTACAAAACTCAACACCAAAAAACCCAAACAATCCAATTTAAAAAATAGGCAAAAGAACTGAATAGATACTTCACCAAAGAGGACATACAGATCGCCAATAAACATGTGAAAAGATGGTCAATGTCACTAATCATCAGAGAAATTCAAATTAAAACCACAGTGAGGTAACCATCTCACATCTGTCAGAGTGGCTGTCATCAATAAATCAACAAACAGCAAGTGCTGGTGAGGATGTGGAGAAAGGGGAAAGCTTTTGCACTGTTGGTAGAATGCAGGCTGGTGCAGCCACTGGAAAGCAGTATGGAGATACCTCAAAAAATTAAAAATGGATCTGCCTTTTGACCCAGCAATCCCACTTCTGGGAATATATCCAAAGGAACCCCAAAACACTAATTCAAAAGAACATAGGCACTTCTATGTTCACTGCAGCATTATTGACAATCGCCAAAATATGGAAGCAGCCCAAGTGTCCATCAGTAGATGAGTGGATAAAACAACTATGGGACATTTACACAATGGAATTCTACTTGGCTATAAAAAAAAAGACAGTTTTACCCTTTGCAACAGTATGGATGGACCTGGAGAGCATTATGCTAAGTGAAATAAGCCAGTCAGAGAAAGACAAATACCATATGATTTCACGCACATATGGAATCTAATGAACTAACAAGCAAAACAGAGACAGACTCATAGATGGAGACCAGATGACAACTATTTGGAGTGGCAGGTTAAGGGATGGAAGGATTGAGCAAAAAAGAAAAAGGACTCATGGACATGGACAACCGTGTGGTGATTGCTGGGGGGACAGAGGTATAAGGGGACTAAATGATGATTTTAAAAATATATAATAAAGATTATATATTAAAAAAAAAGTTCAAGACCACTTCGATTGGAATATGGATGGTTTCCTTCACACATTTCCTTGCTGTTTAATCATATTTTTTCATTTCTAAAATTTTCCTTTTATATAACTAAAAATTAGTGTTCAGTTTCCAGTTGTGGATAATTTCCAGGTTAATATTTCCCCCAAATGTAATTGGTCTTATCATCATTCTTTAATGACTAAAGGAAATGTGTGCTCAGTAGAGTAAATGAATCCTTGTGAATTCTATGGAGAATCACTTCAGCTAAATTTAAAATAGGGGTGGGAAGTTGTGATTTATGCACGTTACCTTAATGCTGGTAGCCTTGTAGTGTATATATTAAGTATATCACATAGATAAATAGGTAGATATATAATACAGGGTGGGACAAAAGTAAGTTTACAGTTGCTAGTATGGAAAATAATACAATAATTAATGATAAAGAATAAGCTCTGTTTCATGTAGTCACAACTGTAAATCTACTTTTGCCCCACCCTGTGTGTGTGTGTGTATGTAATTATATATAGTATCAGCAATTATATATGTGTGTGTGTATATTAGCAAGTTTATTTATTTAGCAATCATTTGGACCACAGTCTTTTACTTCACTTGTGAACAATTTATGCAAGTCAACCACCAAATGTCACATTTCTTTGACAATGATAATGTATCTTCCCACAAGCTTAACATTTATAACCAAAGGCCTTACAGTCTTTCAGTTTTTCTCATTGAAATAAACCTAACAACAAACATTCCTAAACTAGATGATCAATAGAGAGTTGGTGATAAATAATACAGAGTCTGGTATAAATTATGGCCAAAGAAAAATACTCTTGGAAATTAATAGATGTAGTAAGAGGTACCATATAGCCCATTGCAGCAAGCTGCAAAATTTACTATTGAATGCATATTATAAATTTGTCACTGAACAGGAAGAAATATGGCATTAAATCTGTGGAACTATAGACTCCAGGATTTGTTGTGAAAATAAAAATTTTCAAAAACTTTATAACAATCTAAAGTAGGAGATATTGCACACACTTGTATAGGATATAGATTTCCCTACACATAAATCAAATTCTGAGGGAAAATTTTACTAAATAGAAAAATAATAGTAAAAGGGCTCATAAAAAAGCCTGAGTTCTATAAGCAAACATTTCAATATAATAAATTTTTAAACTTTTGTTTTTATTTTATTTTTTTCCTGAAAAGAAAGTAATCAAAACTTTCTCAAAATACTATTTTAACAACAATAATGTTCAAAATCACTGTTCCTGGTCAATGTACCTTGGGTGGAATGTAATGTAGATTTAAAAATGCATTTGGTGCCTTATCTGTATTATATGTAAAGCTATTACCTTAAGAATATTGAAAAAGTTCAGAACAAATCTTTCTGAAGTGTGCCACTTTAGCATAAAGGTTATTTTGATCAAAAAGCAATTAAAACCCAGTAGATTCAGGAAAAACTCATTTTCTCCCCCTCAACTGCCTAAATTTACATCGGAAGGAGGTCTGTACCAGGAAGAGAGCTATCACCTGAGATTCCTCTTTACCCTAAGAAACTTATCTGCATAACAGGGAACATTTTATTATCCAAGCATCTCCTCTGGCTTTCCTTTAAATGGTCTTCTTCCCTTTTGTATTGCGAAGCTGCTATTTCTTTCCTTAGCTCATTAGGTTACATAAACTTCAGTTACCTGGCTGCCCTTTGGGCATCATATTTTATGGCACCTCCGTATGTATGATATTAAACTTGATTTTTCTCCTCTTAATATGTTTCATGTCAATTTAATTTAGACCAGCCAGAAGAACACAGAAGGGTAGAGAAAACTTTTTCCTCTCTTCAATATACACCAAAAATCTAGCACTCCTTATATAAGAGAAAAACTAAATAAAAATTGAAAGAGTCATAAGAAATGCTTTCAGTAGATTACCCCACTGCAGGTTAATACAGTGGCTACACACGTATTAAACAAAGCTATGATGTTAATTTTCTACCACCGCTGTAACAAATCACTAAAAAATTAGTGGTTTTGTGATAGCAGGCACAGAGTTCAGCTAGTTAGATATTAATGAAAGAGAAGGGAGCCAGGCATCTAATTAAATCAGAATATTGGAGGGCCTGAATCACATGACCAGCAATATGAAAGCTTGGGGGACTCTAAACCGCATGGCCAGTGATATGCCAGGGGAGGGAATGTCACCCCAAGGACCAGGTCCTTGTTTTCCCAGTTTTGCCAGAGCTAGATACTTGGGGTTTTTCAATCTGGTGACCTTCTGTACCTGGTGTATCGTCCTTCTCTGCTCATGCCTGTCTAAATGCCTACTATAGTGTCAGGTGGGTGTCATAAATAATGGGGGGGAATACTTTGTAAAGTATATGATTGTCTAACCACTAAGCTATACACCCAAAACTAATACAAAATAATATTGAGTGTAAACTATAATTGAATACACACACACACATATTCTAGAATTAGGATGTGAATATTTTTGAGAGGTCATTATTCTGCCTGCCCTAGATATATATACAGACATTCACATTCTGCAATCAGTGTAATTTATGGACACAATATTCTTTAAATTCATCTACATTTGCAAACTCAATTCTCACCATAAATAAAGACTGAAAGGAATATACAAAAGGTTTATTTTTATTCTATTTACATTTCTTTTTTTGGGTAGTGACTTTTCTTTCCCATTGCTTGATAGTTTCAGTAACAAAAAAAGAAATGGGAGTGAGAGAATGCTATTATGCATGTATATGATAGAAGTATATTTGGCTAAAAGTTATGGAGGTGCAGGAAAAAAAGCATCCCACAATTGTCTTTATCTGCACATTGCTTTTTACAAATCCATAACACTTGAGGACTTATACATTCTATCTTGCCCTGGTTCTATTCTGAAATTCATACAGTACTGTCCCCTTATCATTTTTTAGCTGCTGCTTCTCATCACTGTGTGTGCCAGGTTAGGAGATCAGAGGTGTAGGACTTAAATAAATACAGAATAAATCAGCTGCTATTCCCAGAGTGCATTAGAGCAAAGTAAGTTTTAAAGAAATATTAATACAATTATAAAATAGCATGCCAAATTAATGTATTTCTAACAAAATACCCCTTATACCTCTTTCTAATAATATTGTCATGTCTAAATATGTCAAGAAAACATCTGATCACTCCCTTTATGAAGTATGTTGTCCATATTCTCTTAATATTTAAGCTATACCTATCTATTTAAGAGAGTAAGTGGTTCAGCTGTGAATGTTGACACATACCATGCATTAACACTTTGTCCTTGCATTTATCATTTTAAAATTTAAAAATAGCACTGGCTGGTGTAGCTCAGTGGGTTGAGTGTCAGTCTGCAAACCAAAGGGTCCCCGGTTCAATTCCTCAGTCAGGGCACATGCCTGGGTTGCAGGCCAGGTTCCCAGTAGGGGGCTCATGAGAGGCAACCACACATTGATGTTTCTCTCCCTCTCTTTCTCCCTCCCTTTCCCTCTGCCTAAAAATAAAATAAATAAAATCTTTCTATATATATATATTCTAATGTATTTTAAAATATTTAAAAAATGCAAATATTATTTTGAAAACACCACAAGAGGTCATTTTTATCTCCTGATACTTAGACAGATTTAAATATAATAATTTAATCTAAGTAAATAAATATTTTTTTCACTTGTTAAAACATGTAGACAGAAAACTTTCTTAACTTGGTGAAGGAAATAGACATACAAGTCTAGGAAGTGTAGAGAATCCCAAACAAGACGAACCCAAAGAGGCCTACACCAAGACACATCATAATTAAAATGCCAAAGGTTAAGAAAGACAAAGAATCTTAAAAGTAGCAAGATAAAATCAGTTATCTGGAAGAGAGCTCCAATAAGACAGATTTCTCAAAAAACCTATAGCCCAGAAGGTATGGGCAAGAAATGTTCAAACTGATAAAAAGCAAGGACTTACAGCCAAGATTACTCTACCCAGCAAAGTTATCATTTAGAATGGAGGGACAGATAAAGAGCTTCCTAGGCAAGAAAAATCTAAAGGAGTTCATCATCATCAAACCAGTATTATATGAAATGTTTAATGGTCTTCTTTAAGAAGAAGATGAAAAATATAATCAATACAATGACAATAAATACATATCTATCAATAATTGAATCTAAAAAACAAAATAAACAGGCATACCAGAAACAGAATCATAGATACAGAGAGTGTTTTGATTATTGCCAGATCGGAGTGGGTTTGGGAGGATGTGCAAAAAATGTGAAGGGATTAAGAAGTACAAACTCATTGTTACAGAATAGTCATGGGGATATAAAATATAGCACAGGAAACGTAGTAGCCAATTAATATATATGTATGACCTGTGGGCATGAACATCAGTGTGGGAATTTGCCTGAGAGAGTAGGGGGAACCATGTGGAGAGGCAAAGGGAGAAAATTTGGGGCATCTGTAATAGAATAAGCAATAAAATATAATTTAAAATTGAAAAAAAAGAAGGTTCAATTTTTTCCCTTGACTTTTTAAAAAATGGTGCTCAGTAAGGCAACAGGAGTTAGGATATCAAAATAAAGTTTTTAATATGACTCTGGAAAACAAAATCAGACTTAGGATCTGGCAGTAACTGACCAAAGCAAGTAAAGAACACTAATTAAAAAAAATATACATCTATCTCTCTAATTATTTATCTATTGTGGGGATGAAGAAATTTCTCCTCACCTCTTTGGGTCTGGATGGTCTAATAATTAAATGTACATGAGACAAGTTAAAAGAGAAAATAATCAAATTTAATTACATACATATATATGGGAACCCCATATCATGTGAGAGTCAGGCACTCCACATACATGAAAGGTTCAAAGACAGAAAGGGAAAATGAGGTATGTATGGCATTCTGAACTAATGATGAGGTAAGGAAACTTGGGTCTTTAGAGGGGAGGACAATCAATCACAGAACAATAAGATTGGATGCCCAGTAATTAGAAATTTACCCTGCCTTATAGACATATAAACCATAAAAAGTTATTTTTGGTGAAAACCCTTATTATGAGCAAGGCCCCAAATTCAGTTCTTTAAGGGAAAGATAAAAGTTTCTTGTGAGCCTACAGGATCTTGATTGCCTTTAGCTCAAAAGAATATACATGCCAAGCAAGCACATCTTTCAAAGACCTGTTATGAAACCTAGCACTATCTACTGTGAAGTTTGTCTCCATGACCCACAGCAGTTTCTGTGTGAGTTAGTCAATCTACACTTTCACTCAAACAGACTTTGGCCATATCGCCATCACAAAGCTTAATTTAAATATTCATTGTTGCATTCATTATACTAATTTTGCTAGTTTAGTTACCCGTCTTCTTACTAGCCCAGGTCTTACTGGTTTTATTAGCCTAGAGTAGTTCTGTGCTAGAAACTATTTAGGAGAAAACTATGTTTGTTTTTACGAGCTGCACTGATAACCCGAGAATTGTAATAGGCGGACAAAATAAAGCTTCATTTATAATTTTCAGGCAAATTTTAAATAACGATAAGATCAGAGAAATAACTGTGTAAGCAGCAAGTAGCCTATCGTATCTCCTCTTTGCAAGTTGCTGAATCACGTAGCATAAGATAAAAATAAAAACAGATTTTACTATTTTTAAGGAAAACTGAACTGTAATTTATTCTAACCACAAAATAGCATCAGATTAGGCAGTTTTGTGCCTAGTAAATGATGAAACCTTCTTATCCTGAGTCAAGAGATTTAGTTATAACTTATAACTAAATATAAGAAGCCTCAGTACGTTTCTGGCTAGAACTATTTGTTGTTGCCTGTTAAAAATGTATTTTTTAAAAATATTTATATGCTAGTCTCTAGGTGAGTGGTTTTCAATCCTAACAAATAGCATAGTTAATTGCATGTGAAGTTTTCAATCGCAAATTTTCTTGCCTCCCCAAATTAGAGATTTTCATTCAGCACATTCATTCATTTGTTGAGCATTTACTATGTGTAGGCACAGTACTAAGCAGCTGAGAAATATCAGAGAGCAAAACAGAAAAATAATATGTGTGCAGAATATATATTCTATTAGGATAGATAATAAGCAAAGTAAATAAATACACTTTAGAAGATATAAAATAAAAGAATACTATGAAAAGCCCTGATCAAAGGGAATGAGAGTTATTTTAATTTAAATACTTTACCAGGTAGACCTCACTGGGAAGGTGACCTTTGAAGAGATCCCCCCAGAGACCTTGAGGAAGAGTGCAAGCTTCTAAAGCAGGGCCTTGCCTAGCAGGTATAAGAAAAAGCTAAGAGGTCAATGTGACTGGAACAGCATATGTGAAAGTGAGATTAGTAAAAAGAAAATGAGGACAAAGACAAATTGGATTTTGAGAAAAGGACCCATAAATATGTATTTTATGTAATAAAGATCATTCTGAAACATCACCAGGAATGAGAACTCTCCTCTTTACTTTATTAACATTATCTACTAACAAAGATTAACTTCCATTTGCAAAGGGAGGAATTAATGTTACATGGAGGTAGAAGGAACTTATCAAATGGCACAGAAATATTATTTAAAAATTAAACATTTCCTAAAGTTATATAATTGATATAGTAAGAAAGGCAAATATGGGCCATTTCTGAACAGTTTATCCAAAGATACTCAATGATGTTTAAAAATGTACTACGATGAAGGACATGAGTACCAAAGAAAAATTGAGAAAAGTGTGATATCTTTAAAAATCAGCCCTGGCTGCTATAGCTCAATGGATTGAGTGTTGGCCCGCAAACCAAAGGGTCACAGGCTCGATTCCCCAGTCAGGGCACATGCCTGGGTTGCAGGCCAGGTCCGCAGTAGGGGGCATGCGAGAGGCAACCACACATTGAAGTTTCTTTCTTTCTCTTTCTCCCTCTCTTCCCCTCTGTCTAAAAACAAAATAAATAAAACATTTTAAAAAAGCCCTAAAACAAACAATTCTACTGAATTTAAATAAAAATCATGTTTCACTAACATCCTCCAGTTTGTATCAGCCACAAAAATGTACAATATGTTTAATTTCATATAAAACATTATTTTAAAAAATAATAAAAAAAAAAAGAAAAGTCTAACATTAGGTCCTGACTGCTGTGGCTCAGTTGGATGGTCATCATCCCTCAAAAAGAAAGTTCGCCAGTTTGATTCCTGGTCAGGGCAAATGCCTGGGTTGCAGCTTTGTCCTGGTCAAGGCACGTATAAGAGGCAATCAATTGATGTTTCCCTTCTTCTCTTTCTCCTTTCCTTCTCTCCTCTCTAATAAATAAATGAATAAAATTACAAATATATATATATATAACATTCAAAATATCCTTTCAATAACTATAAAAATTTCCACTCTTGTATTTAACCCAAGGTTTGCTTGGGGTTTTGATTGACTATTTTAAATTCTAAATAATTACTAAATATTTGGTAGATAAATGTGAATGTACAATATGGGTATTTAAAAAATTACTCCTTTAATTAGAATTATATATATATTTGCATATCTCTAATATAGGGCTTTATCACAAGTCATGACAGCTTTCATATCTGTATTACTAAAATAACAATGTTTTTATTTTTATTTTTATTTTTGAAGCATATATTCTTACTGTTAATCCTACAGCTATTTAATCCTAGAATAGTTAACCTAATAAATATTAGCAGGGAGATGGATGACAAGAAAGAGAAAGAGGGAAGTGGGAAAGATGGCAGCATAATGGTATTTATGGCACTGCCTTTCTGAGGGCAGTCATCCCATGTTTATAGTCTTATTTCCATATTTCAAAATGGTTATACTGATTGTAAGATATAACTTATATACTGAGTGTAAAAAATATGCACTAGCTTTACATTTCCAACTGACAATAAATTATCTAGGTTATAAGGAAAGAGAAAAGCTAGAGTGTTTCTCCCCCAATGTCAAAGCAATCTGTTAAAGTGTTACTCAAAAGATGCGTAGAAAGGCCATGCGTTCCCATCTCTTCTGAGTAAAAAATCTCAGTTAACCTCATTTTCTCTTCAAATTTGAGAGTTCTACAACCTAATTCTATCTGAATGAGAAAATTATTACAAAATAAAAATATAGAAAACCAATTACTTGTTTAAAAAGTTGAGGCTTAAAGAGAAAGACTCCATATAACTTAGAAATTGTTCCTCAACGTTCATAACATTCCTGATACTTAGTGTCTATTTCTGGTGAATTAAATTGTACTATTCAAGGAAAGTTCTGCCTTGGTTGGCCTAAAGTAACCACTGAAAGGTTTTTTTAGAAAAAGGCCTCTTTTTCCCTTTACCTTCTGAGGCAACATTGAATAAATGCAATTGTTAGAAATTAAAAGACTTCAAACAATTTTGTGTTTAGAGTAATTCCCATTAATCATCCTTTTTTCCCATAATAAACACACCACAATCCTTTTGCTCTTTCTCAGAAAGAAGTTATATATTGTGTTATATATAAAAGTTTTTTTTTTTAAGAAATCATTCACTGAACATAAAGGGTAACAAGGATCCATATAAGTTACTACAGAAGGAGTTGTCCTCTTCCCTCAATGTATTCTGACTCCCCGGACATCTAGGCTCTATACCCCTAGGGCATAACAACAAAATTTAACTGTCAGCCATTCAGAAAAAAACATATTGTAGATTGTTTTTTAGATAGCTAAAGATTAAGGCTTAGTCTTATTTTACAGATCCTTTTAAATCCAAGAAGATCTCTTAGTTTTTAGAGATCTGATGCAAATTATTCTTTCTTCCTCTTTAAAGGAGGTGTTTCTTACCCTTTTTTTTTTATTGGCTATAATACATTATGAAAGTGTGATTTTTTTACAACCATGAGTCACTTTAAATATTTTGTTGACTTTTGTGGGATATTTTTCTTTTCTCTCAAAATGTTTTGTTGTAAATTACTATCTTCATTACACTCTTAGACTGTCTGATGTCAAGAATTTCATTCAATAACTAGGACAAAACTGATTTGGTCACTGTCTCATGGTTCTTCAATGTTAGTGACTACTTTTTTCTTATTTGTCAGTAATATTTTTAAAGTACCAATTGTTATTGTTACTTCCATTCTTTAAAAAAATTTTTTTATTGTTGTTCAATTACAGTTGTCCCCATTTTTCCGCATTGCTCTCTCCTGCCCTGCCCACCACCCTCTACATTCAATCCTCCCCACTGTTGTCCTTGTCCCATGGGCCCTTTATACATTTTCCCTGACTTGACCTTTCTCCTTCATCCCCCTCTCCCCTCCCCTCTGGTCACTGTCCGTTTGTTCTTTATTTCCATGTCTCTGGTTCTATTTTATTCTTTAGAGAGAAACATTTTTTAAAATGTCACCTAGTCTGTACTTTACCAGATTTGCCAATTTTAGGAAAATGAATCTCCGGTACTATCCAGATACTTATAAATACATGTATGAATATATTCACTTTGTTTACAAATGATTTACATGTTGGGTACCAGTAGGTAACTATCTTACATAGTCTCCATCAGAATACTCATTATGCTAATTTCATAAATCCTAAATTTGAAAAAAATATTCTTGTTTTTAGATAATACACATATATTTCTTCTCAGTACACATCTTTTCTTTAATGCTATTAAAATCTTGAACTTAAAGAAAAAGTTGATATATTAACTATACCTCTAAATCTTAAGTCTTATCTCTGCTTCATTCCTTCAATCTTTTGATATTTTTGTGTCAATTAGATAGTAGGTACTAATCTAGTTTCTGTGGATATAAAAATAGAATGTACTCTAATAGAATTTACAGAAACTAATGAGAAAGTGTAACATTGTGTTAATGCAATTTTTTTTCAAGAGAAGCAAGATGAAGAAGTACTATTCTGCCAGTGATGTTAAGGAAAACCTTCACAGAGGAGGTATAATTTGAGCCAAGTTACCCTTAGTGAATAACAATTTAAATTGTGGAAAGGAAAGAGAAAGTAAGTCAAAATGCATGAGAAACCATTGCTCACCTGGAAAACAACGTTAGTACCATAGATTTTGTCTAAAGCATAGGGTTTATTATGTATGAGACAAGAAGGACTTGATTTTGCAAATACTGAGGAAGGTCATATATGAAGAGTTTTGTATACAATGCTGAAATTTCTTCACAGGAAAAAAAGAGGTGTCTTTAATGAAAGAATTTCAAGAATAGAGTCGTCTATAGTATCAAATATCACAGAAAGGACAGAAAATCTAATAAAATAAGGATTGAAATCATTTTATTCAAATTAGAATAATAATACCAAAAGAGTAGTAGGCATGCAAACCAGGCTAGTTGAACTTGAGTACTGAAAGGGAAGATGCATTTTGGACAGGTGTATAGGCTATTTTTTGAACAACGAATCAAAGAATGAATGATTAACTGATAGTGATTTGTTCTAATCATCTTAATTCCTTTGGCTATTTAACTTATTGTTCAGCAAATAACCATGCCAAGCACTGCTTTAGACATTGAGTGTGCAATATAATTTTTTAAAAAGCCCAGCCCTGAGGCCCTAAAGAGCTTAACAGAATGATAGGTAAAAAGCCCCTCAATGTCTCTCTACTGTAGTTTTGTAAGCAAAAACAATAGTTATTTGGGCTAATGAATCTTTCTAAGAAAGATACTAACAAGAAGTCACTTAGATCCTAAAGTAATGCAGCCCATTATTTCTCAGCAATGTGGTAATTACATTTTTATGCATTGAGTGGAAGAGGCATGTGTTTGCAGTCAAACTTTTATTCTTTGCTATTTATGGAAGTGGAATAAATATCCATCAATGACATCATGTATATAAGAACATTCATTGAAGGTTAGAAGAAAGAAAGGAATTCTGTGATTGTTTATTTTTCAGTTCATCAAGCAGTAAAACAAATATACTTCAATTTAACTGCTGACACATGCAGAGTAAGGAGTGGGATATTTGTTGGTTCAAACTGTGTATATTACTAATTTTAAGAGCAAAATAAAAATCCATCGGTGATGTACCAAATAATTGGAAATGCCTTGGAGAACTTGTTCAGAGATTTTACTTGCCCAAATTGCCTTCTCAGAACTTGTAGTTATATCAGGAAAAAAAAAAATCTGCCCTTATTTGTTGTTACATCAAGTTCTATAGGGAACCAGTTATGGGTCAAAGATTTGCACAACTGTTTATAAGACATATGGTGACTAACTTAGTACTGGCCGAGTGCTATCATATTATTTATAAGTAATTTTACGGGACATTCTACCATCATAAATATTGCTATTATATGTTAGAATAATCTTATTAACTAGATAACAAAGTATAGTTTGAATTTTTGTAGAGGGTTTTTCCACTTTACCTATACACTATGGTTGGGAAATATTTTACATAGTCCTTTTACTCTCTAAATTTATTCATTATGTATGATATATGTTACACTGGAAAGTGCACAGTTTCTCAAATACTTTCATTGGTTCAAAGCTTTATAATATCTGCATTCCAGTCCTGGAACACCTGTTATGGCACTAATGATTTTGTATCGAATCTTCATCTTGCTTTACATGATCAATGGTGCATAAAATGATTATCTTTGAAATTCAGGTTGCTGAGGACTGAATCCAAATGAATCATTTGTGTTTACCAATAACCTATTTTGGAATAACTGAATAATATTAGAAAAAATGGGATTATTTACTGCTACTGCACATTGATATTAGGTTAGGTGTAAAATGGCTTGATGTCCAAGGCTTCATATCAGTATTTCTTAATTGGATAAGAGAAAAAGGTAATTTAATATACACATTTAGATTGAGGAAAAAAGATACACCACTGTGTCTGTCATAAAAAATAGGAAGCAAAAGATTGAATTCAATTCAATCTTTTATTATTTCTTCCTCAATTTGATAATAAAACTGTGAAAATGTTAATTTTTTTGTTCACAATCTCCTAATAAGAACGATTAGAACTAAAAGTGTAATTTTTTCCTGGTGATTTTTTCATTCCATTTTCAAGAATAGGTAAGAAAAAAGATTATTTTCATAAAGTGAATAATTTTCATATTGCTCTTCATAGAATAGTTTAAGTCAGAGCCATCAATAATTAAAAATTTTTAAATGTTGAAGTAAAGTTAAATCTCTTCTCCCTTGCTCTCCATTTGCTCAGAAATACATCCAGATTTTAGATTCAAAGTGGCGTAATTAAGATCATAATATACAGTCATGAGATGCTTAACGATGAGATACATTCTGAGAAATGCATCGTTAGGCAATTTCATCCTTGTGCGAACGTGTAGACTGCATTACTTACACCTGGATGGTATGGCCTACCACACGCGTGGGCTAGATGGTATAGCCTATTGTTCCTAGGCTACAAACCTGTACAGCACATAAATATACAAAGTAACAGACAAATCAAACCCAGAGGAAATGATGCAATCAAGAGATGCAGTAAACACAACATGTATGAGGCTGCTGCCAGCCTAACACAGCATAGGGTTTTACAGCAGACTTTCTTTATAAGTAGAAACACTACGCAATAAAATAACAATAAAAAGTGTAGTATCATAAATACATCAACCAGTAACATAGTCATTTATTACACAGGATGGGGCAAACGTAGCTCTATAGTTGTTTGTATAAAAATACTACAATATTTAATGAATAATAATACAAGAATAAACTCTGTGTTTCCCATATGCACAACTATAAACCTACTTTTCCCCACCCTGTATTATCAAGTATATGAACTGTACATGATTGCATGTGCTATACTTTTATATGACTGGCAGTGCAGTAGGTTTGTTTACACCAGAATCACCACAAACATGTGAATAAGGCATAATTCAATGACATGATGATGACTGTGATGTCAGTAGATGACAGAAAATTATCAGGTCCATTATAATCTTAGAGACCACAGTCAAATAGATGGTGCATGACTGTAATCAGAGCCTACCTGAGGGGGAAAAAAAGTAGTAACGTACAGAAGAAGGAAAGACATTGTAATAACCATTTCTCAACTGTTTTTATTTTAAAACAGATATAAAAAGAAAATGTTTGCATAGAACCCTGGATAAACTGAGAAATTGTTTACAATCAAAGACAAGGAGCCAAGATTCAAATTCTAGGAATATACCCTGTAATTGGCCTATACTGAAGTTACCTGAACTTTGGAGGAAATAAAATGTTTTTTAAAATTTTTTTAGAATATTTTACTGTTTATGCTATTAAAGTTATCCCAATTTTCCCCCACCCAGCCCACCCCCCACTCTCATAAATTCAATCCTCACACAATTCTCCATAAGACAGTGAAGGGATGGAAAGGAGATAAAATGTTTGATTTGAAGTTTTACCAAGATTTAATCCAATAAGCGGAGCTCCCCAAAACGAAATCAGGGTGTTTCTAAAATTAATTTAAAAAATGCATGATTGTCACACAAGGAATGCGTGGGTGTGTCTCATCCATCGTCACAGTGTGATGAAGTGATCAGAGGGTAGAAATTAGAAACTTTTCTCTTATAGCTGTCTATATACTTTCAAAAATGACCAGGTATGTTAAAAATATGAATGCATTTAATGTAAATATAGAAAGAAATATGAATATATGTATAGATAGATGGACAAATGCCTGTGCTCATTGGAGTGATGATTAGTCTCTCAGCTTCTGTGAAATCTGTGTGTTCAGCATGGAGCAGAAGTTTCATTAATTTTACAAACATGTTTTTTTAATAAAGAAATAAACAGAGAGTATATGCAGCAATTGCTAAATTTACCAAAAGAAAAGGTTAGTAGCAGTTAAGTGGCTAGTTATTTTTTTTATTTACATCCTTAGAGATTAATATAATAACTCTAACATATAGTTTCCTTGTATATCTACTTCATTTGAAAAAAAAAGAATTCCTTGAAAAAAATGAAATCCCTTCTTATATTCACTGTCACTTATATTCATATTGCTGCCACATTCAAAAATTTTGATTAACTTACACTAGATTTTTAATAATCAATTCAATAAGATGATGTCATTCCCATGTCATCATCACCGCATTCTTACTTCAATATTCTATTTTTTTTTAAAAAGCAGAGAGGGTGGGTTGAGAGAAAACTAGCAATGAGCCAACAAGGTGGGAGGTATGGGTAAAAATGTTGCTTCAGCAGGCATACACTCAAAAACAAATTTCTCTTTTATCTGAAAAAAATATAGCTGGGCTTTCCTAAAACCCTGATTCTCCCTGTCAGTAGGTAGAAAGAAACATGAGTTTTGGGTTTTTTTTAAATACCCATGTTGAAAACTGTGCACAAGCTCATTATTCATCTATTCCCAAAGATAGGCACTTTTGCCTTGTGAAGGAAAGTAAATGACAGTTTATAACATGAAGAAGACAAAATATTTTGTCCTTATGGAGTAACCCTGAAAGAGGGTATTAAGACCTAGGTACCATTGTGATCTGAAGCCATCTGAACAGGTAGACCCATTTATATAAAACTGTATAGGTATCAGGTTTACGAGGCTACCAACTAGGATGTGTGCAACCATTATGACTGCACACCAGAAAGAACAGAATTGTCAAATGATAATTGGTGACTGTGCAAATGAAAATTATCTGAGTTTATAAACATTTTAGTTCAGCTATCATCTATTCTGACTTGTAGATGAAATAAATCAATAAACATTTGAAACATATATAAAGTGAACATAAAGCTCATCTCAGGTAGAGACCTAGTTTTATTTTATTATCCATTACTCTGAGTCTTGTGATAGCTGTCTTTATAATGATTCCCCAATAATGTCTTGCATAGATAATATAATGAACCAGAATCAAAATTGGATTTTGTATTACAGAGGTGTATTTTCAGGGGAGAAGAGGACATAAAATGAGACTTAATATACACTTATGTATTTTTTTCTAAAATTAAGTCTAAGATTAATGCTAGATCAAATAGGATAGTTTTAACAACTATGGGCATCAGGAGTAGGTAGCAGATGTTATGTTACCCACATAGCTCTAATTTTAAGGATACGTGCTAGTTTTTTTTTAAAGAGGGTATTTTAAAATCTGACCTTGAATTTCTTCTCCCACACAGGTTATATTACAGCTCAGACATGACACATATTGCTGCTCAGATGCTACTAATATTGTGTTATTTAAATAGATTTCCTGACAGATATTTCTTTTTTGGGAGCAGAATTTTTTTCTAACCTCAATGCTAGTATTTCAAAAGTTGTATTTTCTCTACATAAAAGCACTGCTTGCTAAAGTTTTTCAGTACATCTAATTTTATTGCAGTATCAAAGAAAATGTTTTTACTATACCAAGAGTCAACCATCAGTATACATTTAAGAGAAGCAGAGCATAAAATTTAATCCTGATTTTATTGATGATTTGAGAAATAAAATGAACTTTTCTTAAAAAATAATATGAACTCTCCCTGACTTCCATCCTTCATTTCTTAGCTAAAATTAAATTTCTTCTTTGATAATATAAGCAATATAGACTTGTGTATATGTGAGATATAGTTGGGACAATAACACTCACTGAACAATTATTCTTTTATTTTTTTACAATGAGTTAGGTCTTTGCAGTTTCTCACAGAAGAACTATAAAGTAATTACAACTGAGGATCTAAGTTGCACATAACTTTAACTCGAAGTTCAAAACAGTGAAAGGACTGAAATACTTTGAAAGAGCTTATATTGGGAAAACTCATTCTCTCTCAACATATTTAATTTTTTTCATGTTATGTTGTCACTGGCAGCCTTATTGTTCACCACCTCAACATTTAATCTGTGAGATGTCATTCCATTTATCAGCTTTATTAACCATTATTTTTATTTTTATTAGAAAAAACTTTCTTTTTTTTATTGTTGTTCAAGTATGGTTTTGTCCATTCACCCCCCACCACTCCTCCTGCCCGTCTCATCCCCACCTCACACCCTCTATTCTACCCCTTTTTGGTTTTGTCTATGGGTGCTTCATACAAGTTCCTTGATTACCTTTCCCCTATTTCCCCTGTTATCCCCTACCCCTCTCCTCTGGTTAATATCAGTTTGCTCTTTATTTCACTGTCTCTGATTATATTTTGCTTACTTGTTTATTCTGTTGATTAATTTCCACTTATGTGTGAAATCATATGATACTTGTTTTTCATTGTCTGACTTATTTCACTTAGCATAATGCTCTCCAGATTTATTCACGCTGTATTTGATAAAGTATAGCACACATTTATGATCAAATTACTCAGCAAAGTGGGAATAAAGGAAGCATAACTCAACATAATAATGACCATATATGAGGAACCTACAGCCAACATCATACTCAATGGGCAAAAACTAAAATCTTTCCAACTAAGATCAGGAACAAGACCAGGGTGTCTGCTTCAACCACTTCTATTCAACATAGTATCGGAGGTCCTAGCCACAGTGATCAGACAAGAAAAAGAAATAAAAGGCATCCAAATAGTAAAGGAGGAAGTAAAACTCCCATTGTATGCAAGTGGTATGATAGTGTATATAGAAAACCCCACAGATTCCACAAAAAAAAACTACTCGATCTAATAAGTGAATTTAGCAAAATAGTGGGATATAAAGTCAATATTCAGAAATTGAAGGCATTTTTGTACACCAACAATGAAATATCAGAATCAGAAATCATTTGCCATAGCAACAAAGAAAATAAAGTACCTAGGAATAAACCTTTCAAGAAGGTGAAAGGCCTGTTAGAAAACTACACAACACTGAAGAAAGAAATTAAGGAAGTTACAAATAAATGGAAGTATATAACTTGTTCATGGATTGGAAGAATTAACATCACCGAAATGTCCTTACTACCCAAAGTAATTTATAGATTCAATGCAATCCTTATTACAATACCAATGACATATTTCACAGATATAGAACAAACATCAAAAATTTATATGGAACCATAAACGACCCCAAATAGCCACAGCAATTTTGAGAAAGAAGAACAAAGTCAGAGGGATCACAATACCTAATATCAAACTATACTACAAGGCTACTGCAATCAATACATTCTGGTACTGGCATAAGAACAGACACAGACCAATGGAACGGAATAGAGAGCCCAGAAATAAACCCATGTCTCTATGGCCTATTAATATTTGAAAAGGAGGCAAAAAAATAAAATATAGTAAAAATAGCCTCTTAAACAAATGGTGTTGGGAGATCTGGACAACTACATGCAAAAAAATGAAATATGACCACCAACTTACACCATACACAAAAATAAACTCAAGGCAGATAAAAGACTTAAATAGAAGTTGCAGCACCATAAAAGTCCTAGAGCAGAACATAGGAAAAATTTCAGATATTCCATGCAGCAATATTTTCCCCAATATGTCCCTTAGAGCAAGCGATGTAAAGGAAAGAATAAACAAATGGGACTTCATCAAAATAAGAAGCTTCTCCATGGCTAAAGAAAACATCAGCAAAATGAAAAGGGAACCAATTGTATGGGAAAATATATTTGCCTACACACACAGGACCCAGAGACACATGAAAGGATGCTCAGCATCACTAGCCATCAGAGAGATGCAAATTAAAACCAAAGTGAGATGCTACTTCACAACAGCCAGGTTGGCCATCATAACCAAATCAACAAACAACAAGAGCTGGTAAGGTTGTAGAGAAAAGGGAACTCTAGTACACTCAAAGTGGGCATGCAGACTGGTGCAGCCACTGTGAAAAACAGTATGAAATTACCTCAGAAAACTAAAAATGGAACTGCCTTTTGACCCAGCAATTCCACTGACTGGATTATACCCTAAAAATCCAGAAACACCAATTTGAATGAACCTATGTACCCCAATGTTCATAGCAGCACAATTTATAAGAGCCAAGTGTTGGAAGCAATCTAGGTGCCCATCAGTAAATGAGTGGATCAAAAAACGATGGTATATTTACACAATGGAATACTACGCAGCAGCAAGAAAGAAAGAGCTACTACCCTTCACAATAGCATGGATGGCTCTGGAGAGCATTATGCTAAGTGAAATAAGCCAGGTGGTAAAAGACAAATACTATATGATTTCACCTATAAGTGGAGACTAATCAACAGAACAAACAAACAAGTTAAATGTAACTGGATACATTGAAGTGAAGAAAAAACTGACAGTGAACAGAGGAGAGGGGGGTGGGGAAGACCAGAGGAAACAGGGGAAGAGTGGTCAAGGAACATGTATCGGGGACTCATGGACAAAATCAAGGGAGTCTTGGGGTCGAGGGTGGGGGGAGGGGGGAGTGGTGGGGGCAAAATGGACAAAACTGTACTTGAACGACAATAAAAAAATTAATAAAAGAGAAATAAGAGAGATAAAAAACAAACAAAAAACCCCTAGAAAATAATGATTAGTTTGGAAGATCATGATAGTAACATAGTTTATTCCCAAATGTTAATGTTTTCACATTGTTATAGGCTACTTAGCTTTTTGTTTAGAAAGTCAAGGGTTGCTGGAGTATTGGTATCACCTGGGAAAACTTTCTAACCAAAAAATATGGGGAATAGAATCCTCTGAAAATAAGTGAAAGGCTAATGGACAGCCTGAGCACAAAAATAATATTAAATAGCATCCATTTCTTAGTAAGTTAATCAAAAGATATATTTTCCTAACTGGTTGAAAGCTCTTGAGAGATTAGAAAATAAATCATTGGATTAATTTAGGGGTGAAGAATTAGTACAAAGGGTTTGAGAATATTTAATGAAGATTGGAAATCCTGATGAAATCCTGAAGGCAATCCTGAAAGAATAGATACAATTATTGTATATTTAGATTAGACTTTTAGAAAATGAAATCAGGCCAAAGTAAAGGGGAGAGGGAAACTAGAGGAACAGGAAGGTATCAAGTAAGTATAGATGCAATAACATAGGTCTGAATATGGGATTGGGATTTTTCAGCAGATAGGACTCTGTCGACTGAATGTTTATGTCTCCTTAAAATTCATATGTTGAAATTCTAATGCACAGTGCAATTAGCAAGTGGGAGGGTAAATTTGAGAGGTGATTTGGTTATGAAGGCAGAGCCCTCGTGAATGAAATTAATACCCTCATGAAACAGGATAGCCAGAGCTTGCTTCACCTTTCTGTCATGTGTAGCTACAAGAAGTAAGCAATCTGCAAGAGGGCCCTTAGCTAACCTTGCTGGCACCATGACTCCAGACTTCCAACCTCCAGAACTGTGAAAAAAAAATATGTTGTTTATAAGCCTCCAAGTTTATGAAAGTTTGCAATAGCAGCCTGAATGGATTATGACATAGCTATATTGGCCAAAGAGTGGAATTTAATAATTTATCAAAGGGAGCAGAGTATATGTTTTCAGGATCATGGTAGACTACATTATCTGAAGTATCCTCCCACTGCAAAATAGCTAGACATGAATTTAAATGTTTTGAATACATTTTTGAGCACTTAAGGATATAGAGAGAATCTTCAAAGACAAAAACTAACCCCTTTCCCCTCACCACACACATCCAAAGGAAAAAATTTAAAAATCCAACACTTAATCTTGAAACTCAGAGTTAAGACCAGTGAAAGACCCAGTAGAAACAGGGTTTTTCTTAGAGCAAATTCCAATAACGATTCTTTGGCAGATGTTGTAAATCTTGGATATAAAACTGACTAAGAGAGCTAAAATTCATATGTCTTGATTAAGCCATAATTTTAAAGGGATCAAGAATGTCCCAAGGTTGAGAGCTTTCAGCAAAGATGGAGGTATAGGTAGATATACTTCACTTCGTCACACAACCAAAAGAAGGATAATAACCAATTTATAAGGAAAAAACAAGAACTGCCAGAAAATGGAACTATATGGAAGTCCAACAACCAAGGAGTTAAAGAAGAAACTTCACCCAGACTGGTAAGAAAGGTGGAGATGGGCAGTTGGGGCAGAGAGGACATGTGGCAAGGTGACAACTGGTGGACCGGGTGGTTCTACATTTGTGTGGAGATAAATGGGGAGGAACAACTGGGGTGTGAGACAGACTGCACAACTCAGTGTTCCAGTGTGGGAAAATAAGACCTCAAAACCTCTGGTTGTAAAACTCTGTGGGGGTTTTGGTAGCAGGAGAAACTCCCAGTCTCACAGGGGAGTCGAGTGGAGCGGCCCACAGGGTCCAAGAACATACACAAGCCCATCCACCCGGGAATCAGCAGCAGTGGAGCACCTTGAAGAGCACAATTTGCTTGTGGGTAGTGGAGGAAATGACCGAAAGTGGGCAAGAGCTGAGCAAGCTGCATTGTTCCCTCTCTGACCCCTCCCCCACATATGGCACCACAACATGGGGAAGTGGGATGCCCTACCTCGGTGAATAGCTAAGACTCTGGCACTTGCAATGTAATAGCGAAGAAATGTGGCCCAAATGAAAAAAAACAGATCAAAACTCCAGGAAAATAACTAAGTGATTCGGAGATAGCTGACCTATCAGACGCAGAGTTCAAAACACTGGTAATCAGGATGCTTAGAGAAATCATTGCACACAACCACAAAATAAAGGATGAAGTGAAGGCTATACAAAGTGAAATAAAGAAAAATATACAGGGAACCAACAGTAAAGGGAAGGAAACAGGTTCAAATCAACAAACCGGAACAAAAGGAAGAAATAAACATTTAATTGAAACAGAATGAAGAAACGAGAATTCAAAAAAAATGAGAAAGTGCTTAGGAACCTCTGGGACAACTTTAAATATTCTAACATGTGAATCATAGGGATGCCAGAAACAGAAGAGAAAGAGCAAGGAATGGAAAACTTATCTGAAAAAATGAAAGAAAACTTCTCCAACCTGGTGAAGGAAATAGACATACAAGTCCAGGAAGCTCAGAGAATCCCAAACAAGTTGGACCCAAAGAACACATCAAGATGTATCATACTTAAATTACCCAAGATTAAAGATAAGGAGAGGATCTAAAATGTAGCAAGAGAAGAGAGTTACCTACAAAGAAGTTCCCATAAGACTATCGGCTGACTTCTCAAAAGAAACTTTGCAGTCAAGAAGGGACTGGCAAGGAGTATTCAAAGTGATGAAAAGTAAAGACCAACAACCAAGATTACTCTATCCAGAAGAGCTATCATTGAGAATTGAAGGACAGATAAAGTGCCTCCCAGACAAGGTAAAGTATGAAGTTCCTCATCACCTAGCCCATATTATATGAAATGTTAAAGGGTCTTATTTAAGAAAAAGATGAAAACTATGAACATTAAAATGACAACAATCTCACAACTATCAACAACTGAATCTAAAAAATAAAAAGAAAAATAAATGAAGCAAACAACTAGAACAAGAATAAAATCATAGATATGGATATCATTTTGAGGGGGAAGGGAGAGAATGGGGGAAAAGTTATAGAGATTTATTTAGAAGCATAACTGGGTAGGTGCAAAATAGACAGGGGGAACAGTATAGACAAGGGGAAAGCCAAAGAACTTATATGTATGACCCATGGACACAAACTAAGGGGGGTGAATGCTGGATGGAATACAGGTACCATGCAGAGGGGGATAAAGGAGAGAAGAAAAATGGGACAACTGTAATAGCATAATCAATAAAATATACTTTAAAAAAAGAATGTTCTGAGATTGATAGAGTCCCCCAAATCAGGTTGAATCAGTCACAAATCTTTCAAATAAATAAGAATTAACAGTCAAACAAAACAAAAACAAAAATCCAAGGAAACAAAAAACTAAAAAAAGTATTTCTGAAGAAGAATGATTAAATTAATTATAGTGGTTAAAAATCTGGACTATAATCTAGCCTGAAGATTTTGGAGAGTTTTTATAATGAATACATTGAGCCAATTGTTCTATACAGTAGTTATACCCACCTTTGATTTTGTGGACATGAACAATGATGGTTGAATAAATTAGATTTTTTTTCTCAAACAAACATTTCTATTGACTCCAAAGTTTCTCCATAATCCCCTCTACTATACTTTCCTATATTATTACAGGGGAAAAAATATCTGAGAAAGAGTATTTTAAAACATTGACTGTGGTTATATAAAGATGTTAGGGTGGTAAAGAAGTAGTTATTCTTTCTGCAGTGAAAGGCCTGAGAAGAGAAACCAGGAAAGACTTGGCATTGGAAGTGATATTAAGAAGATGGAAATGACTAGCTTTGTGACAAAAAATTACAAGCATTGGCTATTAATGCAGAAAAAAATGTTAAGAGATAGAGGCAGAAAATTACTAGTTTCTAACAAACACTTTATTAATCTTCTTTTTTATAAATCATCAAAAAGCAGGAATATAAAATTGAAGGACAAACCATCATTAATAATGCTACAAGATAGGTATTTGCCTGAATAACAATACATGAGAAAGGACTATTGTCAGAAACAGAGAGGCAGGCAGGGACTGAAAGTATGCTCATGACTGAAAATCTCAGATGAGGAAGGGACACCTAGTTCTCTAAGTAGAGGACCCACCATTTCAGAAGAAATGAAAACAATGTAGTTGAATTTGTGTTAGGAATGTTCCTGGATTCCGTTTTATTTTTTTATGGAGGGGGAGCAGGGGAAGCTGAACTGCATTAATAATCACAGACACATTTTCATATTTCCTAGGAGCAATTTTTAGTGATACAAAGTGAGAAAAATGTTGCGTTTTAAGGAGTCCTTTCTCTTCACAATTCTATTAGACAAGTAAAAGAAAAGCAAGCAAACAAGAAATACCCCTGAAACATTGCGTCATAAGAGATTTGCTGAACTATGGAAATTGGCCCTTGCCTACCTGATAGAAACCTCCTGTAAATAGCTGCTGAAGGTAACAATGATCTCATTCAAAGATGTATAATAATTAAAATGAAACAGCACAAGAATTCCAGATAAAATAAATTGTAAGGAAAGAGGAAAGGACACAAAGAAGAAAGGAAGGAGGGGGGAAATGAAGAAAGGGACTGATCAAGAAAGCTCCCAAGTAAAAGTACTACCATGGGACATTAATGGACTCTTAAAACGAAATCAAGGGGGAGAAAGCACCTCCTTAATCTCAAAGTAGAAATTCAGGAATTTTGGGACTATCCAGTGAGACAGTAAAAGGAAATCAGAAACTAACTTCCTCTTCAATTCACTGGAATAAAAAGACATTTTTAAAACATCAATAATAGAACACCATGTAAGACATTGGTTTTGGGCACTCATTGTATTTTTTAATGGCAGAAGAGAAGATAGAGATATCTAAAAAGGACTAATAGATACTAACTTTATATTTACTTTGAGATTTAACAAAGATCACCTTGACTATTTTCCCTTAACTACATTTATTCCCCTCATTTATTAACATATATAACTAAAGCCAAATTTCTAATATTTTGTGAGTCGTGAAAAAATATTAATTTTCTCCGGTAAGATAACAAAATCTTTCTTCTGAAAATATGAAACCCTTCCTGCTGCTCGGTGAAACTATTCCTTTCATGGGAGATATTTTCTCATAAAATAAATGTTTTAATTAATTATTATTTCTAATATTTTCCCTTTATAGTAAGATAAATATATACCAATATGAAGGAAGATGTATTCATGATTAATATTAGTTAAATTATTAAGCCAAATTTTTACATATTATATACTGGCAGTCACAGACAGATATCTTAACTTTACCTAATTAATTCAAACCAATCCTATTTGTGAAACTTTAAGGCTGCCTCTCTTTTCTATATCAAATGTGTATTACTATTTTTATTTTTTCCTTCTCTTTCAATCAAATATTTGGAAAATGTTGCATTTTCTTCTCCCCATTCTGAAACAGAGTTCTTTTTCCTAACACACTTGTCAACCATCCTTTTTTTTTTCCAAAGCTATATAAAATTTTCCCAAACCTGATGTTTTAATGGTTATGGTTATATACCTACAATAACTTCCTACCACAGTATTTTATTTTAATGGTCTACTTTTACATTTGTGACTCACGTCTATATTAGGCTCTCTAAAGCCAGTTTTGTTTGTTGTTGTTTGGGGGGGCTTTTTTATTTTATATTTTTTGCTTGACACAGTCCATTTTTAGTTCTCCATTATAAATTCTGTTTGTAAAAAATCAATTATAATTTCAAGATAATATAGCAATATAACTCTGTTGTTATTTTTTTGGCAAGTCACATATCTGTCATCCATTCCATTTGCATTAAAACTTTTAATTTAAAATAGTAAGTTTACAAAATAACACATCAGATATGTATTTTTTTTCTGTTGTAAAGATATAAATAAGTAGCAAAAAATCACTCCAATGGTAAGATGGAAAAGAAGAAATAATGCTTAGACAAGGAAATGGAATGCTTTACAATATTTTTTTTTGAGGCTAATATTTTCATAATATTTCTTCAGAGTTACATTGTCCCCATTTTCTTTTCCATTCCCATAAAGAGAGATTGTTATCCTAATTAGAGCTGTTAGATCTTAAAAGAGAAAAATATGTGAGCAAGCACTTTTTCTTCTTCCGAGGAAAATGTCTCCTAAGTTATGAAGATAAAGTCAATAAAATTGTATATGGAAAAGAAAATTTTACCTCCCTTAGAAACAATTTGGGCCTCTAACATAAAACTCAAAATTGATAAACCTATATAACACCTTATGTTTGAAAACTTCTTTGGCTGAAACTCTTAGGAATCTATTTTCTATTGAGTCAGTCCTTAAGAATGGAGGTACTTCCTAGTGTTCATTGTATATGGAACATAGCGAGAAGCAAACAAAATCATTAGTGTTCAAGCCTACGGGGCAAACATAAAATATTACTTTACTTTGCACTCTCAACATCTACTTTAATGCTCCAATGAAATTTACTGCTAATTTTATGTAAATATGTATTAATTTACATATACCATACTTGGCTGTTGCTTTCTCAAAAACAGGTCTAGAATATACCAAAAAGAGATAAGAATTATTTTAGACACCAACAGATCATTTGGTTGCCTTTTAAATTAGCCTCAATTTTAATTGTTTGTACTCACCTTAAAAGATGTATTTTTTCCTTTGCTTCACCTTCAGTTCAAGCACAAGTTCAATCTCTCAAAATATTCAGTGTGGTTGAGAAAAACTTTCAGGTTGTTTTTCACATGCCCACAAACTGCTCTAGTAGATTAATAAATATAAATATAAGAAAACTGGCCTCAAACAAAGAGTAAAATGCACTGCCTAGTGAAATAACTGAAAATAAAAGTGAAAAAAGACACAACAAGAACTATTTAAAAGCAACAATGCAAAAAATAATCATTTTTTGGTCATCAAGTGTCTTTCTCTTCACTATAGTTTTTAATAATCAATACTTTAAAGTTTATTATTCAATTTATTCATTTAACTTTTAGGTATTTAGGGATTAATAGGTATTAGACATTATATTACATATGCAAGGCAAATACAGAAAAAGTCATATGCTGTTTCACCAGGACCCAACAATTTAGCAGGTTTCATTCACCAATTGTTAATCATTGAAATTTTACAGATTGAGAATATTGTATGAAGTCTGTTCAGAAGTTATCCAGCCATGTAATGTGAAAAACATATACATTTATTGAAGAAGATACAAGAAACATTACACATAGGACAGTGACGCCTTCTTTTCTGGATCATAGTCATATACCCACCATCATCTCTGGTTATGACCTTCTTGAGGAAATCTGGTTTATTGGTAGCAGTTTGAATCAAGTCATTAGCAACTGCAAAGCTCTGTTCCTTCTGCTCTGGTAGCAGAAGCTGGGGAACAAATTTTGCCACAACACATTTCATGCCAAGATCTTGCTTCAAAATCTTGGACACAGTAGTTTTGGAATCCCCAGATCAGCTTCTAGTTCTCTCACTGTCAGTCGCTGATCTTTGTTGATTGCTGCCCATGCACGTTCAATATTCTCAGGTGTTGTGCTTGTTGCAGGCCTCCCAGAATGTGGATCACTTTCAAGAGATTCTCCCCCATCTCCACCATTGAAGTTTTTGCACAACACTTTTACTTATGCTGCACTCAATGCATCTTCCCTGAAGCCTTCTGAATCATCCAAATAGTTTCTGTGGAGGAATGTTCAAACTTAACACAAAATTTGATGCAGATTTGTTGATCTGCTCAGTCATTTTGAATGCAATGGCCACACACATGCTCACTCAACAGTATCTACCACACCCACTGACTAGTACAGTGAAGTCATCATTGTTCACTCATGTGCACTCCAGTCCACACTCCTTGGCTACCAGGTTACATTGATGTCATGCAAACCATTCTCATTATATTAACAATGGTTGGACTTTTCCTGAACAGACATTACTATATATGGTTAATTCTTAAATTGTTTGACCAAATAATTTCTAGCATTCAAATGTGATAGTCTTTGATCTTTTGCATGATTGATACATAATATATTTTCTCATATTTAAAAAAGAAGATTCAGTTTGCAAGTGTTTAAACATGCATTTTATTCTTTACAATTCAATGCTTAGTAGAGGAAGCCAATGACTATTGATTTTGGCTTCTGCCACAAACCTAATATGTTATTACATTATATACATCCAATACATTTTTATTAATCACATTTCATCTCAAGCATTCATCCAGGCTATAGATGTTCATATGTTGGCAAAAAATAATGTGTGCCTTCTAGAGGCTTAAATTTAAACCTTGAAGAAGGTTATATTTTAAGAGAAGAAACAAGTATAACAGCATAATAATTTGATATGAAAATTATAATGATGATATATACAGAGTGCAATAAGAACTTAGAAGGTGTGTCCAAGTAGCCTTAAGAGAGTTATAGCAGGCTTCAAAGAGTAACTGATACTTGAGATGACTCTTAAAATATAACATATGACTATACCTAGTGGATAGAGCAATTCATTCCAGGGAGAGACATGAACAGTGATGAAGACATGACCTAAAACCTTCTTCATCATGTCCAGTTATTCTGTAAACACTTATTTCTTTGTTCCATATCTATTTAAAGCAGAAAGAGGAAGGCATAGAGTTGCATACAAAGGAGTTCCCATAGGCCTATCAGCTGATTTCTTAAAAGAAATCTTACAGAAAAGAAGGGGCTGAAAAGAAGTATTCAAAGTCCAGAAAAGCAAGGGTCTACAACCTAGATTACTCTATCCAGCAAAGCTATCATTTAGAATGGAAGGGCAGATAAAGCACTTCCCACATAAGGTAAAACTAAAGGTGCTCCTCATAACCAAGCCCTTTTCTATGAAATGTTAAAGGGTCTTATTTAAGAAAAAGAAGATCAAAACTATGAACATTAAATGAAAACAAACTCACAACTATCAATGACTGAATCTAAAAAGTAAGAACAAACTAAACAAAACAAACAACTAGAACAGGAATAGGACCATAGATATGGAGATCACTTGGAGGGTTATCAACTGGAAGGGGGAAGGGGGGCAATGAAGTGAAAGTTATAGAGAGTTAGAAGCATAACTGGTAGGTACAAAATGGACAGGGGGATACTAAGGACAGTATAGGCAATGGGGAAGCCAAAGAACTTATATACATGACCCTTAGACATGGACTAAGGGTAGGGGGATTGAGACTACTGTATAATCAATAAAGTATATCAATAAAGTATAATCAATAAAGTATATGTAAAAAATAAAATAAAATAGCTAGAATGAAGCAAAGGTTATGCATAGATTTCGAGGTATGGTATAATCAGAGAATATTATGGAATCGATATAAATTACAAGCCCAGGCCAGGCATAAAGAAGTAGAAGTAGGTCTTTGAATATTATATAAACCATGAAGGACATGTCCACTACAAATGGTGGCTTAGATTTTATCTTAGATGATAGGATGCCACTGGAGCAGTTTAAACAATTCAGAAACATACACGAAGATACATTAAGAAATAAGACTTTAGAAGTGGCATTGTGGATTTTCTGAAGAGAAGCAAACACAGGAAGGCTGATGGAAAGACCAGCTATCATATACATTCAAATGTCCTAATAGAGTGATGAGGAGGGTCTTAAGGATGCCATTGATAAATTAAAATGTAGAGAGAAGGTATTTGAGACATGTCAGAATTATAGTAAATAAAAGTAAATATGGGTAATGAGGGGAGAGGTGTGTCTCTAAAGAAGAGTTCCACTTTCTTTTCTGACCTGAGTGAGGCTGAAGATGGATACACATTATCTAGAGTAGAAGAATCAGTAGTGATTTTCCAAAAGAGACAGAGGGAACAGTGGGTGATGAATGTGCAGTTGAGGAAGGCAGTGATGAGTTCAGATTTGGTAATGATTCGGCACTGAGTCATGTATCCTCTCTTATTCATGAGTTATCTATAATCTTTTCATCTCTCCAGCAAGGAAAAGAAAATGATTCTGTTCTTCAAAAGAGAACTGATTATTCTAAAAAGAAAAAAACCCTCCTAAATTCACAATAAGGACTTTAATGTCTGTGTTTTAGATCTTCAGATACGGAGTGACTGTCTTCACCATCTATTTCACCTGGTTATCTGCATGAATATGCTGTTTCCTATTACGGCTACAAAAGTGAAAACACCATTTCTACAGTGGAACCTGTAACCGATGTTGGGCCCTAGTGATATTTTAAAATTACAACTTACCATTCAAATGGAAGTAAAAGTTTTGAGGGCTATCGAACAGCAAATGTTCCCCATGTATCATTACAAAACAGAGACCCGAGTTAAGAATCTGATGTCAACTTTCCGTAAAAATGCAGTGTTCCATTACCCCCCCCAAAAGTCTAATTCTAAGCCTATAGTAAGATTTCCCAGTGCCCACACAATTAACTAAATAAAACAAGCAGTGGTAGTCATTAATTATTTTTAAAGAATATGTTTAACCCTGCTTTTGAGATACAATAGCACTAGTCCCCTCTTATCCAGTTTCACTTTCTGTGATTTCAGCTACTCGCAATCAATCACGGTCCAAAAATATTAAATGGAAAATTCCAGAATTAAATCATTTGTAAGTTTTAAATTGTGCACCATTCTAAGTAACGTGGTGACATTTCCAGTGGCCTCGCTGAGCCCCACCCAGCACATGAATCACCGTTCATCCAGTGTGTTCAAAAGGTAGATGCTCCCCACTCTTAGTCATGTAGTAGCCATCTGGGTTATTAGATTCACTGGCCCACTGTCACAGCGATGCTGCTCAAGTAACTTTTATTTTACATAATTATGGCCCCAAAACACAGTAGTGACACTCATGATCTGGAAATGCCAAAGTTAGGACTTGATGGTTCAGGATCAGCTAAAGCAGGTTAATTCTCCTTTGGGCTTATGTCGGAAGGTCAATAGTAGCATTACAGCCAGTCACAATGCCCGCCGTTCACCCTGACTTCCTCTCATCATGTGGGCAGTTTGTCATTTCACATTATCACAAAAAAGGTGAGTGCAGCCCAATAAGATATTTTGAGAAACAACATTCATATTACTTTTATTACCATATATTATGAGAGCTATTCTATTCTATAATTTGTTACTGTTTTGAATCTCTTACTGTGCCTAACTTATAAATTAAACTTTATCATAGGTATGTATGTATATGAAAAAACATAGTACACGTAGAGTTTGGTACTGTCTATAGAAGCAGGAATCCATTGGGTTCTTGGAGCATATACCCAAAGGATACGGGAACTACTGTATGCGTGTTCATCTCTTTTTCCAACTGCCTTGGCTTTTTTTGGTTTCATGTTACACTCAGACATAGTTAAGGGCAGCTATGGGATATTTCAAGGTAGAAGAATGTCATGGAAAACAAATCACAGGCTCTTATTTTTAAACAAATATAACTAAGCAACCACAAATCAGGCACCAATTCTATAAATTAAGAATAATAAGAGGGTGCTATTAAATTTCCACTTTAAAGCACAGGGCATATAAATTAAGAGAAGATATAAAGAGTTCAGTGTTTGCTCTGAATTATCTTTTTTATCTTTCATGATCTTACTTTAAAGAGCTATATCCTGTGTTTTCAGAACCTAGGTCTGCAGTCTACCTTCACTCATGCAGAATTCAACGCAAATACAGCAGATGCCCAGGGAGATTTTCTGGCACAGAGATTATTAGAGAAATGAGGTCATTCTAAAAGTGATGATAAAACTCAATCAGTGTGCAACCAAACATATGAAGCAATTATGGGGAGTAGGCATTACAGAAATAGGATGTTCAAGCAAAAGAAAATTTACAGGACTAGAACAGAATTAGCTTAAAATATGTCACCAACCAAGGATAGGCTTTAAAAAATACATGATTTGGGATGAAATGTTTATATTTATTTCTTCAACCTCTTTCCTGTTATGTTGTAAACTATGTTGAGAAAGTATGGGTTATTTTGCTAAATTAGACAGTTATCACTTCCCTCCAAACAAAATTTAGGTAATCTGATAGTTATCATTAAGAGACAGATAACATAAAATCATCAGTATCATATCCTAATGGGATCTAAGTTGGTGTGTATGTTTAATCAGAATATTTAAATTCTGATTAACTGTCTTAATTTATCTCATGATTCTATTAGTATGAACAATGTCAAAAATATATATTAATGGCCACATACACTTGAGCTTTATTTTATTATGAGAAATAATTTAACATAAGCATCAGAGTACTTATATTTCATTTCTACTAAGTAATGAAGATCATCATGTGGAATAATAATTTTAAATTTATCCAATTATAAATGTCTTTTGTCATAAGAAGTAGGTATGATAAATTTGAATTCTTTTCTAACACACACAATTTATCTTGAAGGACGATGCAAAACATTTTATTATTTCGCAAAATGAGTAGAACCAGAACCCTTACATTTTTTGAGAGGACTTACTAAATTTTAAAGTTACAGATATGACCTATAAATTATTTTCTGTCATAGAGTACATGAAAAGTAAAACCATATGAAGAAGCCATTAGAGACCTTTTAAAAATCAAAGAAACTTTTGTCTTATAAGAATATATAACAGAAAAGTACAAAAATCAGATATGTACAGTCTGATGATTACAAATGAAAATAACTGTAACAACCACCAAGCTTAGAAATATTTAGAACTGGTAGCTCCCTAACATGTCCCTTTCCAACACCTGTCCTTTTGTCCTACTCAAGGTGATCACTTTCCTGACTTCCAATATGATATAGTAGATTAAATATTTTTGCCTTTTATAAAAACAGAGCAATGCCAGTTCAGTTCCCAGTCAGGCACATGCCTAGGTTGCAGGCCAGATCCCCAGTTGGTGACACGTGGGAGGCAAGCACACATTGATGTTTCTCTCCCTCTCTTTCTCTTCCCCTCCCCCTCTCTCTAAAAATAAATAGGTAAAATCTTTAAAAAAATAGAGCTATGCCACATGTATTCAATTTTTTAATTTTCACTTTTGTGCTGTCTTGTTCTTATCATGGAATAAATATATGTTATTAAGTATAGCAGCATTTTGTTCATTTTTTGTGGGTGCACGTTAATTATTTGAATGGTTATATAAAGATTTATTTAATTCTACTGTTGATGGACATATAGAGTATATGGACTGAATTGTCTGCCCTTCACCATTCCTATGTTTCTGGACATGCATTCTTTAAGTCATTAAAGGCGGGAACTCAATCTGCTAGAACTGTGGCCTTATAAAAGGAGAAAGAGCTCTCTACATGTCTCCACTAAGTGAAGACAGTAAAAAGCGAGCCATTTGAAAGCCAACAAGAGAATTCTCAGGGGAAACCTAACCCTGCTAGAAACTGGATCTTCAACTATTCAACTTCCAGAACTCTGAGGAAACAAATGTCTGCCATTACAGGGTGGGGTTAATGTAGGTTTACAGTTGTGAGTATGCAAAACACCAAATTTATTTTTTTTTAATAATTTTCTTATTGTTTAATTACAGTTGTCCACATTTATCGCCCATTACTCTACCTGACCTGCCCAACCCCACATCCCACATTCACTTCTCCCCCCACCTGTTGTCTTTGTCCATGGGTCCTTTATACATGTTCCTTGACTTGACCCTTCCTCTTCTTTTCCCCACTACCCACCTCTCCCCTCCCCTTTGGGTACTGTCAGTTCGTTCTTTATTTCTATGTTTCTGGTTCTAATTTGCTTGCTTGTTTATTTTGTTAATTAGGTTCCACTTACAGGTAAGATCATATGGTACCTGTCTTTTACCACCTGGTTTATTTCACTTAGCATAAAACCCTCCAGTTCCATCCATGCTGTCATGAAGGGTAGGAGGTTTTTAATGAAAAAATGAGTCTTCATAATGTTTATATTAGAAATTACTTTTTATGCAAGAAAATAAATTGCATAATGGTTGATATTTGTTTTCATATAAAATTATAGATGAAAAAGTTCCATTACATTGATCACACTATACTCTTAATCCCTAAAAGAAGAAATAAACCTAATAAAAGAATGTGAGATTCATTTGGTGAATGAACAAAATTTCACTTTTCACACGAAAGAAGTTAAAGTGCTGATAACATTTTAAAGACATTATTGCACACACGGCTTTCAGAATTCTGTAAGGTCATCTTATAATATATACTCCTTTATAACTAGGCTCATTGCTATTTTACTAATGGAAAAATAATGGAAGTACTTTCTGATCCTAAATCATTTTACTAGAGCAAATAATTTCACTTAAGTGTGGACTCAGGATATCACAGCGGTGTCGTTATCATCGTCGTTGTTGTTGTTTTAAATGGGAAAAGAAGTTGTAAGAAAAGCTGTTGCATGAATTATTATATAACATGTTTTTCAGGGTCTGTCATAAATCAAATTAGAGTTCAGATAAAGGTTGTTTTGGATACTCTTCACTGCTCTTACTGTATTTTGTCTGAACTTGCTATGATAATCTGAGAACCTGTTTTTAAGTATACATTTTGAAATCAGTCCCTTAAGGATAACAACAAAGGTGAATGATTAGCAAGTTCATTTATGGTTAGGAAAAATAATATTTATAATCCACAAGACACTTGGCTGAAACATTTGATATCTGTTCTTGTAATATTGTATGTGTGTGTGTTTTGTTTGTTTGTTTGTTTTGTTTTGTTTTTTTGCAAGAGAAATCTAGATGTCAGGCATTTTGGATCCCAACAGTAAATGTATAAATCCTCCATCTCTTTTTTTCAACTTGCTCAACATTTCTAAAACTTTTACCAAAGACTGATGTCCAGTGAGTTCCCAAGCAAATCCTTTCTGAGTGAGAAAGAATATATATAGTCCAATTGAATTGCTACTTGGATTTCAAAATACTTTAGGCACAAGGTCAAAGTGGTGATTCCATTTACTCCTGCCAGGAGTTGACCTATCCCCTCTTCCTTTAGAATGTATGGAAGTTTTGAAAACTATAACCAAATGATATCATAGCCTTTTCAAGCAACTTTTATTCCCTGTTCCATTGTTTCTGACAGTGACTCTCACTACGCGCTACAGGTAGGAAGAGGATCAAAGATGAGCACAAGGTAAGGAAGGCTGTTTTGAAACTTTGGCCATCACAATAAAGCAGCATCACCATGCAGGATGGCCCCTATCATATTTACAGACATATTTTTAGAAACTGGAAGAAACTACCTTGAAGTCTTCATCCTGATTTCATTTCAGATAATTACATAGCACTTTTTAAAAATCAGGACAACAAAATGTACAACCAAAAATAATTTCAGGGAGGAAATAAAGGAACAAATTTAGATAAGATCAATTTTCAATATTTGATGCACATACATGAAGTTCTAGACTCCCAATTCAAATGAAAATATATAATATATATTAAATATGTATTCAATTTGCTAAATCATGATTATTCATATAATATATAGATATTACTATATGAATATGTCTAATTTATTACATCATGGGTATTTTGATGGCAAACTATAAATTGGGAAAGAGAGAAGAACCTATTTTTGTAGTTTCTCATAAGTTCGAAAGAGATTGTTCAGAAATAGGGGAGATCTTTCCCTCTGGCTGTTAAAGGTGTATTTTCAGAGAGTAACAAGAGCAAGTCTGTGCTCATCAGGGAGAAATGGAAGCAGAGCTAATCACTTCAGGAAATCTTAAAACAGCCTAGATTAAAAATATATTGAGCAAAATAAATCTCAAATTGTGGCCATGAAAGAAATTTCACACCCATAATGAAAAAAGTTTCGTTTGAGTAGCAGTGGCATTTATCTTTTTTATTAAAATTGATTATCCTCTTTCTTACGTGAATGAGGGTTTCAGTATTTTCCTTCATTGATTTCTTGGTGAAAGTACTTAGTTTTACTAGGTCTACTTGAGTCTTTCATATTGCTCTTGATCAATAAATATATTGGGATGAAATCAGTCATTTCAACTTCTTTAGACAAGTATTTATCTATGAAATTATATAGGAGAAGTAATCCTTAAATGATATTGCAAATAGCAGTTTGTCATATTCAGCAATATTGATTCATCTGCTGGTAATACCAATTAAGCCTTTCCTCATTTCCTTTTTTTCCACTTACTTTAAAATTTATCATTTAACTGTAGACCTAGGCTGGTCAAAATAATTTGCATGTTTTTCTTTTAAAGAACTATTCCACGAGTTCTTCTTCATTACACAGTGCTTTACTTATTAAGTGGCCTAATATATGGAATCAATGTTTTGAAAATTTTTTAACAAAATGAATACTAAAGATATCATAGTTAAACTTTATTTTCTTAAATATTCCTGAGGGGAAGACATTGCCTTAAGTTAATAGCAGTAGCTAAAATTTATTTCCTGTGTATGTAATCATAAGTACTATATTAGTGTCTTTATTTCTTCAGGTTAAATTCACCTGCAAACAAAAGACCAAAAATAAATATAAAAGATTTCTGTGATTATCTCCACTTTACAAATGGGAAGTTTGAAGACAGCTTAAGAAATTGGCTGATGGTCACATCCTTACAACTGGCAGATTTAGTATTCAACAGTGCTGGCTAATTGTGACAGCTCCGGCTAGGGGCAGAAGCAGACCACGAGCAAGCTAAAAGTAAGTTAAAAGTAAGGTGCTATGTCCTGAACTGACCACTCACCTTAAACCAACAAAAAGAAAGGATGGATAAGAGAAGTGTAAAAAAAACTAGAGAGAATCTTATTGTTTAAATGGGTAGTGGGCATATTTCCTCTTTCACAGAGAGAGAGAAACAGAGAGAGAGGGAAAGAGAGAGGAGAATTACATGCCTAATCATACAGTTAGGTAGGCTTGAGAGTTGAGACTAGGGAAGTAAAAGATGAGAATTTAGGTTAGAGAGGAAAGCATCTGTAAAGTTTATGTCATCACAGGAAACTTGGTGAACATGAGAGAAGGTCGTCGTAGGTGAAGTAGAAAGAGTGCAGGAAGTTTGGGATCAGAAGTTAGGGAAGTAGGTAAAAGCTAAACAATTCAGGTTTCACAGGCCCAGTGCAAGAGTTCCCCTCTAAGGAAAAGGCACTGGGAGGCCACGCTCATGTACATACCAAACAGCTTAACATAAAACCAAACCAATTTTCCTGTTTCACAAGTGAAATGGCTTTCAGGTATGAGGAACTAACACTGAAATTAAGTCCAAAAGCTTTCCTTTGTCCAAGGCTCTTTTTCTCTTTGCCTGTTAATTAGTTTAAAGAGATGATCACAAATCATGCTGTGTTCAAAGATCTTCCTAATCTCTTGACCAAGCGGCAAACATGACTGTGGACAATGGCAATTAGAAATGTAATGACTAATTCTATTATGAAAACATAATGGATTGGTCTCTACATTATTTGTTATTGTTTAACTTCCATCTACCCATTAGTAGTATAAAAAATTAAGTAATATCTAGACTGGCAGTTTTGCAAAGATGAAGAAAGGAAAAATGTGGCTAATATTTTCCTTCTTTTTTTGGTATCCATTTCTTTAAAATAACAGGCTAGAATTTATTAAAGTTTTAAAAAGGAAAAGGAAACAATGTTATTTGCAGAACTTCGAAGATTTATCAAAGGAGGACGCAGTTATTAAAAGAGTAGAAAGAAAAATGTTGGTTGTCTGGAAAGTGTTTACAGGGAAGATCCTCAGAGCTCAGGGATACGTGCATCAAATACATTGACAGCTTGGTAGTTGCTAAAAATAGAATATTACTACTACTCAACCTAAGAGAACACTTAAGGTACATTAATTGTCAGTAGGAAAGAGCAAAGTCTGTTGTCCCCCAATGTGATCTTAAACCTACTAATTTTTGTTTAATTTATATAATCAGGCTTTAAAAATCTCATCATTTATTTAAGGCACATCTAATCTGCACAAGTTTAGGACATGTTCAATCATTAGGATACCCGTTTGTCATTGCTTAGAGGAAAATAAACCTGCAGAAAGAAGATTCCTTGTGCACTGTTAGAAATAAATCAACAAACTTAATTAAATTCTCAAGACATATAAAGCTCAGTCACTCCACCAGTAATGAATTAACACCATTGTATGAATGTGATTCATATATTATAATAAAAATCCCAGTGAATGAATACATATACACACACCCATACATAACACATACACACATATGGTGCATGGCCAATTTAGAGAGCATTTTTATAAATATCTAGTAAATTAAGATAAAATGGCATTTCACATTCTCAAACATTTATTGTTGTAGAACAAGTGATTGGGCCCTGATGACTTTGAGAATGTGCCTCTCTGTATAAACCCCCTGTTATTTAGTGACACATCCTCGTCCTGAGAGTCACACAGCTGACTGACAAGTTTTACTGCCTCCTTAGTATTCCTACCCACCAAAGAAACCACACCTCATGTAAAGGCATACCTTATAATTCACATATTATCAAATTAATATGCCATGTACAAACACATATATTAAATATTTAAATAATACCAGACTAATCTCCGACAGTGCACAATGTGATGTTTTTAATAAGCTTATTAAACTAAATGGAATGTTTCATTATTAATCATCCCATATTTGGTTGGATTCAAACAACTATATAGCTTAGGGGAAATAAATGTATAAAGAAAAGATTCTGTAAGGAAGTTTGTCTGTTTTTGCTCACTTAGGATAACATAATTTTGATGATAAGTGGCAAAGGATTAATTCTACTGAGATACTTGAATGAGAGTATTATGATCTCAGACTTAATGAAAATGAAAAAAATAGTTATCAAATCTGAAGTGAAAGTATTGTAAGAGAATTATTTGTCAAAATTCTGATATTTGCTGTTCAACCTCAGTGGACATTTGATGGCGACCATTATCCAACATGACCAAGGAAATAGTTTTAGTGACAAATATCCTTGGCTGTTCCAACTCTTTCAGTACTTTTGGTCAGATGGCATCTTTCCACATTTTCGGTGTACTGGGATAGCACATTCCTGCTTTTAGGGCCCGTAGTATAGCTGAGTTCATTTTATATACTGAATTGTAAACCAACCAACTTCTTTTCAGGGTTCTGCTTCTCTCACTCAGATTCTATAAAATGCTGATTACTTATTTTATTTGTTAACTAAAGTAGCTGCCTTATCCTGGATTTTTTTTTTTTCCTGAATGCATTGGGTCTGAGTTTTCTCTGCTTTTATTTTCAAACAACCCTGGTAGTATTTTCTTCATACTCTGCACCAAAACCAAAAATGTGTTGAGTACCACCAGGTTTCTATGTATATCAAAGATTGCTGACTGTATACAAAAATCCACTTTTCTCTTGAATTATTTCTTGAGGATTGTTTAGGCACATGGCCACTCCTCCCTAGTCTATAATGCTTTGCCCAGTGGAAAGTAAGAGGAGGCCGTTCATGCCACTTGCAGATTATGCCCCTAAAGTGAATGCAGTATTCACTCTGTGTTTTTCCCTTGCTCAGTTCACTGTACAGGCCTCCATTAAAACTAATTTTTCCTTTTAGTTTATTATACCGAATGTATTGCTCCTATATTTTCACCAATTATATTGTTCCTATATCCCAGTTTTCCTTTTTTTTCCTTTCAAAAAAGTCATGCAGATAAAACTTTGTAGACTATTTCTACTGTAGTTCTTATCATTACATTTCATTTATTTATAATTGAATTGGTCTTATCTGAATTTATTAGTTTGACATTTTAACCAAATCCATCCTTCTAACCTAACCTGAGACATACCAAGGTACCTTAGTAAGAATATTAAAATATTATTCTGTTCCATTACAGAAATTTCTATCATAATTGTATTAGTGTGCTAGGGCTGCCACAACAAAATACCACAGACAGAGTGGCTTAAAATAGAAATTTATTTTATCACAGTTCAGGAGGCTGGAAGTCCAAGATTCAGGTGTCGGCAGGAGTGATTTCTCCAGAGGCCTTGCTCCTTGGTTTTCCAATAGCCGCCTTCTTTTTGTGTCTTCACAGGGCCTTTCCTTTGTATACAACCATCCCTGATGTTTCTCTCTATGTCCAAATTTCTTCTTCTTATAAGGACACATCAGATTGACTTAAGGCCCGCTGCGCTGCCTCATTTTAACACTTTAAAGGCCCTACTGCCAAATACAATCACATTCTGAGGTGCCAGGAGTTAGGGTATCAGGTACACATTCAGGTTTCAAAGATGGTAGAGCAATGGATGTGGGATAATTCTTTGGTTAAGTAAATGATCTCAATTTCAAAGAAAAATTGTCAGTGATTAATTGAAGCAAAAGAGAGACTTATTTAGAAATAAGGCATTGTTAGGTATCTTAAGAAAATTGAAAAGTCTAGGAAAGCAGTTTTAGGGACTATGCATCTAAAATTACAGCCAGAATTACACTTTAGAATTAGTCTGATGAATGTACTGCAACCACCCTGGAGGTCCCCTGGACACACCAGCTTGCATTGCTGAGGCTACAGTGAGATTCTTGCACTCTCATTCCAATAATCACCATGGCTACTCTAGAGACTGGATGCTGCCTACACAACTATTTTCATGAATTTCCAGAAAGTACTTTTCTTGGTTCCTAGTTTTTGGACTCACCATGTCATGAGCCAAATTTCAGGGGCAGTTTTCTGATGGGCTGAATATATCCTGCCTAAAGTAAGTTTCTGGAATATTTACCTTTTGAAGAGGGAGAAGAAGATGAATAGATGATATCTCCTCATGCATAAAAAAGTAGAGAAATTTCCCAACTATAAGAAGGAAAGTTATATGAAGGGGCAGTCAAAAATACAAATAACAACTATGTTATTCTAGCAATATTATGTGATATGAAAGAAAGATTATTTCACAAAAAGTAATTGAGATTTCCTTAGAAAGGATGAATAAGTACTGGCAGCTAAAATGTGTCTACAATACATGCAAAAAAAACCTCAGTTGGTTACAAGAGTAGTAAATTAGAACATGTCAAACAGAAATTCCCAGAAAGAAGCTTCATTCAATCTCTCCTACAAAAGAGCTATAAGGCAAAAAAAAAAAAAAAAAGGCAGGGGTATGGGAAGAAAGAAGGAAAGGGAGAAAGGAACCATGGAAGAGAGAAAGAAAGAACACCATTGGCCTTAATTTATGCTATGGAAATTCAGTTGCATTTCTCAATAAAACCAATCTTCCACACCCAAATTTATGAGACACATCTGTTTAGTATAGTAGACTATGCAATTCAGACCAAATTACCCATTAAAAAATTACAAAATTTTGACCAAATACTGTATGATTTCACCCAAAGGTATCAGAAACCACCAAAAAGGCAGTAAGAGTGGAAAGTAAATAGCCAAAAGGAGAGGGAATTTCGGAGCGGGCAGCCTGGAGTTTAGGGCAAGTTTTTCCCCTACAAGCATCTTTTCCATAAGAGGCAGCTGAGATGCTCAGTAGAGCTGTTGATTTAGCTGTGGACTAAGAGGACAAAAATATGAGATTACTCCTCATCCAGACAGTTCCAGGTACAGGTAAAAATGCCCATGGCTTTGGATTCAAATGAATCCTCGGGAGTAGGGATAAACCTGAAATAGCCTGGCCTGTACAGAGAATGGAACTCAGCTTTGAATCATCTCAACCTGTGAAACTGGATTAAGGTGATCTGAAATAGCTGGTAGCCACCAACAACCCATGAGAAATGTGAATCCCCCATATCCAAGAAAGATTTTATCCTGTCTCAAATAATTTAACAAATGTTCTCGGACAATAACTGACATAATAAAAATCACCAGGCACATGATAAGAAAAAAAATTAATAGAAAACCAAGGGAAATGATACTATAAACAGATTTTAAAAAATACAGATAATGGAGTTACCAGCTCAGTCGTTAAAATGACTGCTTAAAACAATCAAGAAAATAAAAGATTGAAAATTTGGGCAAAAACGTGAAATTTTAAAGAAGTACCAAATTATAATTTTAAAACTGATAAACATAATGGTTGAAATTAAGAAGCCTTTAGATGGGTACAAGAGCAGATTAGCTATAACTTGAAAGAAAATGGCTAAACTGTGAAATATCAAGTCACAGAATAACAGGTCACAAAATATCTAGAACAAAAGCCAGGAAAGATAATAAAAGGAAGAAAAGGGAAGAGTGACAAACACAGAAGAGAAAAAAAGGAAGGGTAGATAGTGAAAATGTCTAATGTATGTGTCATAGGTATCCTGAGAAAAAGAAGGGAAAAAATGGTGCAGAAGAAATATTTGATGAGAAAGTGACTGAAAGTTTTCTAAAACTGATGTCATTAAGCCACAGATTTAAAGTTCTTAAAAGAAAACAAAACAAAATAACTCTGGCTGGTATAGCTCAGTGGGTTGAATGCTGACCTGCGAACCGAAGGGTCTCTGGTCGGATTCCCAGGCAGGGCACATGCCTGGGTTGCTGGTCAGGTCCCCAGTAGGGGGCGTCCGAGAGGCAATCACACACTGATGTTTCTCACCCTTTTCCCCTCCCTTTCCCCCTTTCTAAAAATAAAGAAATAAAATCTTTTTAAAAAAGATGAAATTTATAGGCGGAAAGACAACACACAAACACATCATAAGACTACTATTTTTAAAAAATGACAGACAATCTAAAGAGTATACGGTGAATTGTTTACCACCAAATCAGTGAATACTTTCAAAGGAAGTATAATTTGGTCCAAAATATATATTTACTTCTTAACAAAAATAACATAAGCGCAAAGACAGTGGACTGTTATTTTCAAATTGTTTAATAGAAAGAACTGCCATCTTAAAATTGGATGCTCAGTGAAACAGCTTTCAAAAATGAAGGTGAAATAAAGATATTTATGGGTAAAACTTCTGAGCATTCACCAAACCAAAGGAAAAATTTTAAGTCAGTGTATTTTTAAATCAGAAGAATAATTCTATATTAAAATGTGTCAATGCAGACTGGAATAATAAAGTTGAAATATGTATCTACACTGTTTTTGTCTTCTTGCTGTTCTAACAGGTGTGAGCAGGGTATCTACCCAAAATGTTTGAAAATGTTTTTGTAACGATATGTGTACCACTATGTTAGTTGCAATATTATTCATGGTGGCCAAGACATAGAAACAACTGAAGTGTCCTTCGACAGATGATTGGGTAAAGAAGATGCGTTACATACATGCAATGCAATATTACTTGGCCATAAGAAAATATGAAATGCTGACATTTGTGACAACATGGGTGGCTGAAAATATCATAATAATCAAAATAAACAAAAGTCAAGAACCATATGATTTCACTCAAACAAACAAACACTCGTGGACCCAGACAACAGGTTAGTGGTAATTGGAGGAAAAGTAGGGTGAGAAAGGAGATAATAAAAAGTAAAGGAGGTTAAATAAATGGTGATGGGAGGAGGTTTGACTTTGGGTGATGAACATACAATGCAACATACAGATGATATATCGTAGAATTGTATACTTGAAATCTGTACAATTTTATTAACTGAGGTCATCCCCATACATTTAATAAAATTTAAAAATAGAGAAAAAGAAAAATGTGTGTACCTAAAATGCAGTAATGTAATATATGCTATAATATCTAAATGGATTTATATAAAGAAAGAGAATTAAAACTAACAACAATAATAGTATGTATTTTAGGGGACAGTGAATGGAATTAAATTGTGCTAAGTTCCAGAAAGAAATAAAAGTAGTAATTCATGCTAAACTTACATAATTAAAGGATAAAATTTGAAATCTACTAAAATTTAATCAAAAGAACCAAGTTTCTTGTACTATGCTAAGTAGTAGTAGTATGTGAATTATTGTAAAGAACACACAAAAAAGTAAGAAACAAAGAACATAGAGTGTTTACTTATCAGAAAAAAAAAAAGAGGTCCTTATAAATTTCCATGAGTCCAGCCCAAATTCTTAGGAGAACTGGATAAGACAATTCACAAAATGATCCCACTAGTGAAATTCCCTCACCTTCTATTTTAAACAGTTAACCCAAGTATCTACCTAGTCATATTTAGGAAGTAAACATATTTCTGGAGTATTAAAAATATATTAATTTAAATTCAGGGCAAAATTAAATAGATTTCAATTATACCAAATTTTTATGCATATTAAGCTTGTCAGGATACACATAATTTGCTTAAACCAGAACAACTAGAGACATAGAACTAAAATTGTAAGCATCAAACTTGAAAAAAAATCAGTGATATTGTAATCTAAGGATCTACTATACACAGTTTAAAATCAAAACAAATGCACATATCAAAAAAGTAAGTGCAACAATTGAACTTAACTGCCCAGAGTTAGTTGTACCCTGAAAGGCATAAATGTCAAAAGTAACAGTAATTTTGCCCTTACCTTCTGCTGCCTGGGAAGTGAATGCCTTGTTGAGTGACTACTTGACAGGTGTCTGGATTTGTTGGCACCTAGAGAAGTAATCTGTTCCCTCAGGCTCACTGCTGGTAAACAGACACTGATCAATCTACTTTTTCTATTTTACCATCATTTTTCATTACACTCAAATCTGACTTTTCCTTGCATTTTCTATTAATTTCTTTTTGAAAACCTTTCTTCCCTGTTAAACAGTTAAAGAGAACTTTTTCCTTATCTTTGTTTATTTACTTCTATTACACGCCATACCATTTTCACCTAGCAGTTCAACTCAAAAATCAAAAAATGCTTTTTGTACGTGAAATATAATATTTACAAACCTATAAATCTAAGCCTATATCAAAAACACTTAAAGTTCTGTGCTCTTTACTTGGTTCTCTTATATTCACTTCTTTATCTACAGATGATGTACCACAAAACAGGGAGTGGTGGGTTAATAAATGGATGAGGCTCTGAGGGAAAAATAAATATCCAAGAGTTTATAAATCCAAATATTTTGTCATTCAAAGTTAAAGCATAGGATTTATTTATGTGTTTTAATTATGCTGTTATTACTCAAAATATTATTTGAAATTTTATTTTATATATATATTTTTAAAAAGCAATTTTGACATGGATAATTTTTTAGGTACTCATGTTTTATTGTCTCCTTCTCCTCTGTCTGTCTCCTCTCAAGCAACAGGAAGCCTTGTTTCTTAGGGAAAATATGCAGCAGAACCTAAGTGGAAGCATTCTTTAAGACATCATTCCCTAGGTGTTGTGGAAATCATTATGAAGTTTCCTCAAAAAGTTTTAAAAATATGACTGTGTCACCTAGCAACCCACTTCTAAATAATTTTACAAAGGAACTGAAATCAGAATTTTAAAGAGATATTAGCATTCCTATGCTCATTGCAGCACTATTCACAACAGCCAAGACATGGATACAACTTACACATACATGGACACAGCTTACATATACATGGACAGATACATAGGTAAAGAAAATGGAATATGTACATATAATGTAATACCATTCAACCTTTAAAAAGAAGAACATTCTGCAATATGCCACAACATGAATGAACCTTGAGGATATTATGGTAAATGAAATAAGCCAGTCACAGAAAGACAAATACTTATTCCTCTAATATGAGGTATCTAAAATAGTTGATTTTATAGAATGAAAGAGTAGAATGCTGGTTGCCAGGAGCTAAGGGGAAGGGGTAAATGGAGAATTACTAATCAAAGGGCATAAATTTTCAGTTAAGTGAGATAAATAGGTTCTAGAGATTTGTGTAATATACCAGTAGTCATTAATAATATATTTTACACTTAAAGTTTTATTGAGAAGATAAAGAACATGTTAAATATTCTTTCTAATATAAAATAAAATAACAATGAATTGCTCAAATAAACAATTTTTTTAAAGTCACTTTTATCTTCACCAGGAAATGCTAAGCCTATTTGAAGAGAAGAGACTTTGAATAGAGAGACTTTCTGCAGACCAGAAAAAGATTTTAAACTCCTCTGAGCTGAAAAGAGTAAAAAGTTTAGTGATTTCAGGAGAAACAGCATTTGGTTCTTTGATTCTGGTCATTTTCCGAGAGAGGAAGCAACAGCTTAAAAAGGAAATGCTGAGAAATAGTGCATCTAAGAGAGAAGAGTCAGGGCCATAGACCAAGGTTACCAAACTCATACAATTTCTTAGGCCCCAAACTTGAATGTAAACAGCATGATGGATAGACTTGAAGGAACCATGCCAGGAGACATTATTTGTCTATCTCAGTAGTAACCACACTTTACACTTGGTAAAATCTCACTAACATAGCACATTTTTATACGAAGAGGAACTTCATTTATCATGAGTTATCAAATTTCCGTCAGCCTGATAGGGTGTAGGTTCTGAAACAAAATCAATCTGACCTATTAAAAAAATGTGAAATTTCTTGAGCATAAGATTGTTGACTATGAGTTATAACTATAACAAATCTAAAACTTTTAGTTTTATATCTAATTGGAAGAAATAATTCATGCTTTTGTTCATTTGAATGACCTAAGATTTATAGTGGGGACTGTACCTTTTAATATGCCAAACACTTCCAGAAAAATGATTAAGAATAGCAATGGTAAATTGTTGCTATACTGGCCTTGATTTATTCACATCTCCCTCTATCCACTCTCTGGAGTAGCCACTCCCATTTAAACCCTGTTTTTGAGTATGTGACCTGTTTGACTAATGATACCTGCAACACCTAGAAAACAAGCAGGTACGACAAGTACCTATGCTTTGATCTGTCCTCTCTGCTCCTCCTTTGAAACATGAAATAGCTATGTGGAAGCAGCTGGGCTAGCCTACAAGAAAACATGAAATCATGAAAGTATAGGAGTGCCAACCAATAGAAGTCCTACCCATATCTACTGGACACATAAATGTGGCCACCTTACATTATGCAGCCTAGTTTTTCCAGACTAGGAAAACTGCTGAATCTAAGAGAGCAGTCAGCCAAACCCACAGAATATGACACAATACCTCACAGCTGTTTCAAGCCACTACATTGAGGATCAGTTTTTAATGTAGCAAAACTAACTGATGAAACATTCTATAGTTACTGAAAAGAGTCGTTAATTACTGATAGTGCTCCTTTTCATTCTCAAACACGCAGGTTTGGGTGGTAGATTATATAGGGCCACCACAACTGAAAAACAAGAACCAGTATCCTGAGGTGAAGTCAGAAGCAATCTGTCATGGGTGGCGTTTGAGAGGTCCCTGTGTAAAACTCTTTTCTTCATGAGTTGCGATCTAAGAGATGGTTGCAGAAATCAGACAGAAGAAAATAAACATACTGGCTTTGTCATTGGCAAATGCTATTTTAGAAAATGTGGTTTATGAAACTGAAAACAATGGGCTGGCTAATCCTTCACCTCAGAATTAAATTTACCACCATATCAGAGATAGAGTAGAAAAACTACAGAATCATGGAGATATAAAATAAATGAATATAAAATCAAAGAGGGCACGTGTAGCCGATATTTATAATTTGCCAAGAACCAGTAACTGATTCTGGGCATCTATGGTTCAATTGAAAAAAATAAGAATTATAAGCCCTTCATATATGCAGCCTGGTATGTAATAAACATTTGATTAAATTACATGTTAGTTGCAGCTCCTTAAAAGGACATGTTTTTGTAAGGACAGAAACACTGGAAATTCCTCTAAAGTCATTAATGGAAAGCCTAAACAGGCAGCCTTTGTAACAGCAGGTCACGTAGAGGTCTCCTTCATGCTGCAATTGCTGGTCTATTACTTTACTTTGAAAACCCTTATTTCTGCTTACACAAGATTAACTAGTTTGGCTATCTGCCTAGTCCCTGCTCCTTGCTGAACTCTGGTGACCCTAAACAACTTTATTGGTTTGCCATAATCCAAAATAACTCCAAACCTTTGTGCGCATCATGCCACTAAGACCCCAAGTTATTAATTTCCAAGCCTTTCTTATGAAAAAAAAAGAAAGCTCTCGCTTGAGTATCAAGTCCCTCAAGCGTCTGCTCTGGGTTCTGTTTACTGTCATAACTGACTTGTCTCTGATTTATTTCCTTATCACATATGTCAATGTATCTTCCAGCCTCATAATTTGACACAAATTGATCTGCCAAATTATCACAGATTTCTGAATCGCTAGAGCTTACAAACTTTGTCACTCATTTTCCCCCTTCCCTAAGTAGCACCCAGCATTGTTGGTAACTTCTTGCATCTTGAAGCCTTCTCTGTATTATAACTCAATACTATTATTGTTTTTCTTGTACATCTGTATCATCTCATGTGCAGTCATTTGCAGCTTTATCCTTTTTTCCTTCACCCTGAAATACTAGCTTTCTCAAGGTTCTGTTACAGGCCATTCCTCTTCTCTCTATGCTTATGCAATCTTCTTCATGCTTATAGCTCTGCACTGAAAACCATCAAATTTATTTTACTTTAGGCCTCATTGGTAAGCTTCAAGTACCTATTAAATTAATACTTCCTAGGCCGTCTACTTGAAAATTCTCAAAAGCGTCTCAGACTCAGTATTCAAAACTAACTTTAAAATAAACCCAAATCTTGCCTTTCTCGGTTATTTCCAAGTTAGTAAATGAAACCGTTACCTACCGAAGTTTTAAATCAGGAGCCCAAAATTATTGTTTACATTTATTTATTCTGAACCGTGTTTTAAAATTATTTCTATTGAGCTTACTAATTTAAAAAAAAACAAAACACATTCAACTCTGTCACCTTTTCTCTAGGCTTCACTGCTTTCACTCTAATCCAGTCCCAGTTACCAAAACATGGAAATGATAGTCTTACAAACTCTAACAACATTATATTTTTCTACTGAATTATATTTTATACTTACAATTTTAAATTCGTTTAAGTGATTATGGTAAGCAGAATTCTAAGATGATCTCCATGGTTCCTGTAACCTAGTGTCTATACTGTGTGTAATGCCTTTTCTTAAATGTGGACTTACTGCACTACCCAATAGAAAATGAAAAAACTAAAGGGGTTTTGCAGATACCATTAAGTTTATTTTGAATTAATAAAGAGGAAGAGAGGCCTACATGTCCTGAATTAATCAGGTGAATCCCCTAAAAGGAGGACCTGATCAGGTGAAAACTCTTAAAAGAAGCCAGAGACTCTCCTTACAGGTCTGACGAACTTGCAGGCTTGATGGAGAAGCTGATCTGACAAGGAACTGTGTGCAACCTGTAGGAGCCACGGGAGGCCTTCGGGATATAGCCAGCAAAAAGCCAGGGTCCTTAGTGATGCAGCTGCAAGGACATAAATCCTGCCGAGAACCCGAAGAAGCTTGAAGATAGATTCTTTCCCTGTCAAGCCTCCAAATAAGAGTATAGCCTGAAAAAAAAATCATATTCCAGTCTTTGGGAGAGACCGAGAAGAGGATGGTGCTAAGCCATGCCTGGACTCCTCCTGAGCCACAGAGGCGGTGAGACAATAAATGTATATTGATTTAAGTTAATAAATTTGCGATAATTTAAAAAATGAGTTTTGTTGCAGAAACAAACAACCCTCAATTTCAAGTGCTAAGAAATTACGAGTTCATTTCTTGCTCAGAGTCAGTGGCCTTAATGTTCTGGAAGAGTCCATTCATTCATTACCTAAGAGGAAAGGGAGAATATATGGATATAGAAATAGATAGTTCTGGTTGTTGAGAATAAGATCTTTTTAGATCACTTACATTTCTCAGAGAAGTTAGAATCAAGTAAAGTAAGAACAGAGAGGAAAGTAGGTGTGAAATAGTCATCTCAGAGAGTAAGAGAGTAAATTGCTTTGGGAAATGCTATAGAATCGCCAAGAAGTTAGGAAGACTCACTTGAGGTCTGTGATAATACATTTTAAGTGAGGTCAGTCTGCATGTTTGTTTTTTTTTCTTTTTCTCCAGCCATGTTCAACTACTTGGAAGTAAATGTGGCATAAGCAAATCATATAATTAATATACTTGGAGTTATTCCTGGAAAAAATTATAGAAGAGAAGACAAGGGAATTGAGATACATGCAGTGAAATGATTTTAATGATACGAACTGAAATCAGTTGGGTAAAAGGGAGATGACAACATGAAGAGAGTAATAGATGTGAAAATGTAGGACACCAATTAATAGAAGGTACTTGCAGGGTTGAGCAACTGTTGAAGTCTGGCCTTAAGAAACCCTAGGCTGAAATGATAAGAAGCAGTGCCCAGATAGTGGGGTGCTTGAAACTGAGACTTAATAGAAATGGTAATTTTTTTTGATAACGACAAATTTGACAAGGCAGGTGTGGTAGCCAAGGGAGTGGAGTTAAAGACAAAGTTACTTAAAGCAAGCAAGTCAGTAAGATGCATCATGCAGGTGCAAGGAGTCATCAAGGAAGATGACAGTAGAGGGTGAGAAACAGTGATATGAGTGCTAAAACCTAAAGGGAAGCTGGGGCGGTGACTATTAGGGCGATAAATAATTGTGATATCGAGAGATTGTATGTAATAATCTGATATACATACTTTGGAAAGTATAGCTTTTTATCTTAAATTTAAAAAACAAATCTTAAAAGTTTTTTAAAATTTTGCCTAGACTGAAAATGGTAATGAAGTCATATAACATACACTATCTCATGGTCCAGTTTAATGGGAAAGAAATAAAAGCCACTATGTGACACAGCTGTAGGAGATTCCTAGGGTTCAGAGATCTCACCAGAGTTATTCCAAGTTCAGCCACTTATCACAGCTGCTGATGCATTGGTCTTAGACCCATGGCAGGTGGACTCTTACCAGTAACACTGTCCTCGTTCAGGTCCATCACGGTTTCTTTAATATTTCAAAAGCTTTCTAATGTTCCTCTGCTTCCATCCTTACCCTCTGCTGTTCCGTCCTTCACAATGTGGGTAGAGAGATATTTCCACTTAAAAACCTCTCTCGCTTCTGTATAAAAGTATTCAATTATCCCTTCAAGAAAGTAGAGTTACCTTCAAATTCCTAACATTAGCATTGGTTAGTACTCCAAGCTTCTGATATTCTGACAGGACTTCCTTCTCTATTTTCAATCTCTACTCACTCATTACTTTGCTCTACTATTAGTTCTCAGAATGTGTCTTTTACACCAAGCCGCCTTGTTGCTTCTATCCTCCCAGTCTAGAATCCCAAGTTATCTGTAA